>KK118872.1:1023701-1051263 GCA_000611955.2 Stegodyphus mimosarum
TTCGGCTCGAGCTTTCCACTTTGGTTATCTCCGATTACAGGGAACTATTGCTTGCTAACTGACGTATGGGCTTGGCATTGCCTCTTTCAAAGCGTTGTAGTGTGACTGCGGGATTGCGTTTTATGCTAATTTTTGGTTGCCTATTTACATTAGGGGATAAAACCTCTACCTCGTATGCAAACTGTATATTTTAATTCCAGTTCTTGCATTCGTACCCCCTTTGTTTTAACGTTTGTTGCTTATTGTTTTAGAACGAGTGTTTTTGAAACTAATTTATTAATTTTATATGTAATTCATGTCGTTTGAGCTTAGTATTGATTAAATGCTGTATTCAGTTAAGGGGATAATATAGTGTTTTTCAGAGTCTTCAAACTATCCCAGAATTGAAGCGGCGTCGCGACGTCTTTCAAACTATAATGCTTCTATGTTTAAATGAAAAAGAAGTCAAAACAGAAGTGACATGTTGTTTCAATTTTTAAATCAAAAAGAATTCAGGTGAGTATGATGAATGGATAAGAAAATGAAACCCGTACTACTCAATAGCAGTTTGGGAATCTAAGCCTGGTACTGGAGCGTTGCCGTGCAAAGCATCATTATTATCTTGAATTTGCCACGGTGTTTTAGCTGTATTGCTTGTTAAATAAATAGGTTAGCGTCATAAAAACTAATTATTGTTGTTTTATGTGGCGAATAATTTATAAGCAGTATTCCGTCTTTATCCCAGAAAGTAATGCTCAAAATCTTCTCAGAAGGTTTTCAGTTTCGGAATTTGCGGAATAAAGGATGTCCACAGAGTTTGCCATTTGCTTTCTCCTGTTTCATTTCTGGACCACTCAATTCCCACATTTTTTTACATCATCTGGTTAGTTCATCAGCTAGCAACTTCTTGTATTAGTGTTTCCATATACGTATTACACATTAAGAGTATCAGCTTTGGTATGCATAAATATATCATATATATTTGAAATTTATCATTATATATATCTGAAATTTATCAGTGTCACGATACTTAACTTATTTGCTTATTTGTAATAGCAATTTATACCTTAATATTCCCACAGTAGAACACAGGTACATATTCGGTTACGAATTTTGTATGCATGTAAATAATTTTAGTGAAATTATATGTACAATTGTAGTATCTTCCGTAAAATATAACATGAAACACCTCAAGAGAGTGAAGCTTCGTAAAAAAATAAGATTAAAAGTCCATTTTCTCTCCATCCATTTTAAGATAAACGGCTGTCTCGTCAGCTTGGCGCTATCTCGCCAAATTGGTACGATAGAGGCAAGCTAGCGATGGTTTTGAAAATTAATTTTTGTCACCATATTTGGCAAAAAATAACCGAATGTTCGCCTAGGCAACATTTCGGTACGATCCTTGTGTATCTATAATGTGTCCTATCACTATATAACTGTAACCATGTTTTGCCCTATGAAACTGTAACCGTTCATGCCTTCGAGCAAATTCGAGAAATCGAAGGTAGTGGAAATTTCTAGGAAGTCGAGGAAAAACTATATAAGACAGAGAGCAACCGTTCGCAGTGTTCAGTCAGATTTGAGTTCGAAGTATTGAGAGATTCTTGTGCGAGCTTTGCTCTTTAGTTGCGCTTTGCATAGCGTTGCGTTTAACGTTCTTAGTTTAAAGTTGTAACTGATTGTGCTCTGTCGTACTGAAAGAATTGTACGAGTACTTTTGTGAAAAGTTCCAGAGCTGTGAGAGTTTTTTTTTCGGGAAAATAAATTTTATTAAGCTATTATCGGATCTGCATGCATTCAATCCATTATGAACCCTTACTCACGTAACAATAGATATGTCCATAATATGTCATCGTCACAATACTTACAAGGCTATTATCAGTACATATTTCCCAAACTTGCACATACTTATTGCATTCACATCGATATTTGTATAGTAAAGGAATACATCTCAGTATCTGTGTAATTGTAGTAGTGATTTCTTCTTCAATATATTAGCTTCGATATTCTATGTTTTTTAGTGATTCTTGTGCATATGTATCTCATGTATAATATAACACGAAAGACCTCAAGTGAAGCTACGCAAAAAAAAGTGTTAAAGAATAAGCCCATTTAACAATAAGATAAATGGCTATCTCGTCAGCCTGGAAAGCTATCAGTATTTGCATTCAAATTTATCGAGTCTATAACAGAAATTGAGTATCTATATATTTGTATTAGGAGTGTCTGCATTCAACATATTTATTTGAACTAGTTAATGTATTTTAATAGTACTTGCGCATAAACATGTAATTATTTATGATACATTTAACGAAATTCGTATCAATATATTTGTATGAGCGATGGACGTATCAACATTTGAACTTACGTATGCACTTTTAAAAGTGTGTGTATACACTGACGTAGACCTGGATCCTCTTATAGTGGCCGCTTGCAACGTAAATTCTGGCTTGGCTAACCTGACATTTTTCAGTTGTTGTAAGCCTCTGTCGTTGTTGGCCTTCTCTCTTATTCCTTTGCATTCGCTGACCTTCTAACAATCGTTGCTTAGAACTCTGTTAGTCGAGTCTGAGAGTCTCCGTTAGTCCGTTAATCTGAGAGTTTATTGCAGTTTTCTTTGACTTCTGCATAAATTCTTTGTTCCATTCATTCCTCTTGGCCATTCCTAAGCCTCCTTACTGCTCACACTAGATGAATCGCGCAGAGCGTCTCTTAACAGTGGCATAGCAGTGCGCTCATAAAAGCGCTTGATCTGGTCTGCAATTGTTTTCTCACATTCAGCAGTTTGATCTTTCAAAAATACCACTGTTCACCTTATTCGCTGAATTAAAAATAGAACTTTGAACTTACTACAAATTTTCCCAAACTTCCTTCTAGTGCAAACGAAAGAGAATGTTTAATTTTGAAGACTTTATCTCCCACCTTAATATGAACTTCTCCCCTTTTCTGAATCATAATTCAACTGTTGTTTCGTTGTTTTGAGCGAGCCATATCCGAATTTCGATTTGCCTCATCTGTTAATTTCCGATTGTCTATCATCTTAAATTCTGCACACCTCTTTTTAATAAAAAAAAGTTTATCGAGGGTCCTAATTAACTTTCTGCCAAGAAACCCGTTCAACCGGTTTCTCTCAGTTTTATCATGTTAGGCTGTTCTCCAAACAATTGCGAGTTCATTGACGCAGTCATTCCAGCACTGGTGAGGATTTCTTACGTAGCTGCGGATAATTTGAATTGTAAATTTCTATTTACCCGTTCCGCAATATTCGACTGTGGTTGGTAAAGAATTAAAATGTTGTATGCTAAGATCTGTATAGATATCCTCGAAGTTTGGATTACGACCTGCTTTCAGTTGTTCGATATTATTTGAACAAGTGATTCATAATTTAATAAAAATTTATTTAAAAATGAACCTGAAATTTCAGTGAAAGGTCTTTTGATGGGAATCATTTCAAACCACTGTGAGAAATGATCAGCGATCATGAGCAAATATCTATTTTTATTTTTTCACTACGTGGGTACAGACCTAATATGTCAATTCGTATTAGTTCATTAGTGGAAGTAGCTCTTATGCTACTGAAGTACCTGCCGGGCTCTAATTAATAAAATTTACTAACTGGCAAATGTTACAGGACTTGACATATTGAGTCACAAATTTTTGTAGTCCTTATTCTCTGGACTGTTTTTCTCAATCCGAGATGTCCTGAAATTGTCGCATCATACAATTCCTGTAAACTACTTAAGGAATTCCTGTAAACTACTTAGAGGAAAGGCTCTTAAATTTTTTGGAATAACCAGTCTTATTTCATTATTATTATTTATTACTTTGAAGTAGAACAAGTGATTGTCAACAATTTCAAAATTTGCAGCTCTGTTCCTAATACTGTTATATCAGGGTGTTCAAAATGAAAACCATATGAAAAACCCCAGCTAGTGGTCGAAATATGAAGCATTATTTTTTTATTGAAGTTTCCTTTTCCTCATAGTCCATATTATATATACACTAAGTGTCAACGATATGCATTAATTAGAACAGGCTCTGCCTAGATCTGAATAGGCTGACCTTTTAATTGTGAATTTGCTTCAGTTTCGAATGAATTATAATCACCCTGTATAATTGATCTGAATAAAAATTTAACAAAGTAGAATACACTCAAAACTTCCGTTTTAAATATTAAAATACTTGAAAATGAAATTCATTGCGCTGTTTGGCTGTTCTCTTATCCTCTGCTACCTATGAAAAACATAATGCGCACTTTCGTCATCATAATAATATATTTCACTAAATTTAATATACATGTACATGAAAAGAATTTTTCTTCCTTAATAAAGATTAGCTATTTTTCCTTAATAAATACTAGCTTTTTCGTAATACTAGCTACATTTGAAACATAAAAAATACATTATATATTAAAAAGAAGTGATAATTCTTTCATATGAATCCTTAATTTTTTGTTTCAAATTTTCAGTAGTCTAATTTTTAAAATCATATTTTAGCTTTCTGTGAACTGATTCCCAGCAATTTTATTATTAGCGAAAATTGATTTAAACATGTGCTTTAGTAGTTGCATCTGTATAGTATAAGCTTACAATTCATATTAAGTAATTAAAGAATAATGGCGCCATCTTTTGAGTGAATGATTTTAATTCCTCAAAATTTTATTGATTGGAATCTTTTTTTCTTACAATGAACTTCATCAGATGAACTTATTATTAATACACATTATGGAATTAGCGTATAGGAGCCACTGATTATAATGCTCTTCTCCCAAAAATGCTGCATTGCTTGTATTAAACTCGCAGCTTCCTCGGAGTAAGAATTATAATCTCATATTCATATTCACATAACGCACTTCTTTAGCAAGTTATTTAATCCTGAAATCGTAATCCATCCCAGAAAACAAGATGTAAGCAAAAACTAAGATTTTTTTCCCCAGTTCAATTGTCGCCGATATGTTCTCAGGCAAAGGAGAACCGATGTCATCAAAAATCGTATCTAATCACCAGGAGTAAGTTTTTTCTTGCCTTTGCTGAATTGTATGGCTTGCTTAAATGTGGACGACCATTCTTTTACAAGCAGTGGCAGAACCTATCTGTCATATAGCTGTATCATCACCGAGAAAGTTGCCCAAGTTGCATCATAGAAATAGATATGTAGACAAGCACTATGCTTGAAGGAAGCCATCAGAAAGATCCATTCTTCTGTAGAATTCGAGGAAAGGCTCAAAGGCTGTGGCTGTTCCCTACTACAGATGGGCAAAAAAAAGCTCTTCTGTGGAATCGGAACAGAAATGTTCGATTACTGAAATGAATCAATTGTTTTCCATGACACATTGTTCACTCATAATAATCTTGATTAAAAAGAGGAGTTTCGGAGTTTTAGGAGGTTGGAGATGTTTAGGAGGATGAAGCAAAGAGCAGAAATAATCGAACGAGCAGATGGATCGGGACCGGTTAGCGAGGCTGGAGCGAAGAGCGAATAGAATTGAACTAACTCTGAGATCGGAAAAATTAGCTGAATCAAAGAAATCTACAAGAACTGATTACTTTCAACAACTCTAGTTTTGAGATTTATTGAAACTTTCTTTCTACATAGAAATAATAATAAAATGCTAGAATTTTTTCTTCAAGAAGCCGGAAAATGATAACAATTAAACTGCTTTTTAACAATGGAAAATAACCGTTCTTTTCTCCCAGAAAATGTGAATCAGACTTTAATGGCACTCTTTCAACAAGATCTCTGTTCTTTTTTCGCGAATCAGATTACAGATCTCTATTCCCGCTAAGCTTCCAACAAGAGCTGTCCTTGAACTTGTAGGGAATTATATTTATTTTAAGTAACTAATTTAATTTTAAGTTTCTTTCCTATAAGGCCTTCATTCCCCTAATTGTCAATGCCAGAATATTTAAATTGGGTAGCGCGCGTAAATTAATGCAAATTCTACCAGTGGGAGAATATTTTAAGTGTTAGTTTCTAGAAGGGAAAGTTAGAGAGTGTGAGAAAAACTGTGTGCGTATTGTAGCATGAGCTTTGAAATAGCAGTTTTCTCTGGTTAAACGGGGCGTAACAGCTATTACTTTGTTGCCACTAAATTTATCAATCCTCTGTTAGGAAACAGGGTAGTCTGAGACCTGTGGCGTAATTCTTCTTGTTAACATCTTCAGATTTTGAGTTTAGTTCTTACTATTTCGGTAAGCGCCCCAGCAGAGGCGTAGTGTGTTAGCGCCGTGTTGAAGCATTGTAAATAATTGAAGAGTGTAATAAATGGTAGCTTTATCCCTTCTTTTGTGCAGTCACTACTTTCCAGATTTCACACAAGAAGTAGACCTTAAAAACTGTAAAACCTTTGTTTTCTGGAATCGGAGTAAATTCACTCAGTGAAATGAATGAGCTTTTTGAATCAGTTCCGAAGCGGATCGTCTAACTTTGTTCTCTATCACCACGCAAAAGTATGGCACGTGTACGTATCATAACGAGATCCAAGCATTGAAACTAATTTAATGGAGTCTTACTAACAATTAAATTTAGAGATACAGAGCTAATGAAATATACTCTTTCTTAAAGGAAATTTAACTGAAATTGAGGAATGGAAGAACGAAAGCAAACAGACATATAAATTATACTTTTTAAAAGCTTCCTTTAAAAATAATATTTGAAAAAGATAATGACTCATTTCCAGAGTTAATGCATCTCTTTTAAAATCCGTATGACGAAAATGAATTGAAATTTGAATGCTAAAATATTACATTCGTAACAAATTAACTTTCTCCCAGGAAGGAAATGGAATTTCATCATCCATAAACGAAACCTTTCCAGTTGAGTAGAGGGAAAGTTTTGCATAAAATTTAAAAGGACGACATTAAATATTCATAGCCTTGAAATATAGCGAATGCACTTAGAAAACACCAACGGAGGTAATTTATAAACGCAAAATTCCAAGAGCTTGTCGAGCCAGAACTAAAAATAGTCTCACTTAATTAACAAAAGTTAATGATTGATCACCTGCGTCCATTCTTAAATTAGGGACCCCTTGGGAAGAATGGGAACTCGTTTTCGGGGATCATCGGGAATTATGATAAAAGTAATTAAGTGTCCAGACTTTCACTTCTGGAAAACTAATTGGCATAATTAATTTTTCAATTTGGACGCGCAAGCTAAAAAATATATTCATTTTGATTTCGGTGAGCAACTCTGTTTTTATACCGAGTTTTAATAGAATTGTTTGATCCAGTTTAATATATGACAACAATGCTAAGCACGTTTTGGAATATTAGAAGAGATTAGTTTGGAAGATTAGACATTTTGAAGTATATTTAAAGACTAAATATCTATATATAAAAATTCTTTTTAATGACAGTAGGTGTTTTGTATTAGCTGAGAAATATTTGCGACAGAGGAGAATGTTGACAAATAGCGCATGCGCACTTGAAGTAGCGTTGAACTATCGTCTGTGAGAAACTGTTTTTTATACTTTTTTTATTTCCTTTTAGATTTATTGCAGTTTGAATAGAACATGTAGCTTCTTGAAATGGGTTATGGGTTATTCAATTTATGGCAAAGCACACGAGGGCTATCTGCCTAAAGGGAGGGATGCCTTCGTGGAGGTCTTTCTAAGGGAAACTGGCTCGTATACACGTTACACATGGGGAAAACCACGAAAACGCCCATGCAGCCAGCCCGTTCGCGGGATTCGAACCTCAGACCGAACTACCAGTGTTCAGCGTCTTTACCGCTCGGCCGCTGGTGGGCCTTCTTGAAATGATATACATATTTGTGCATTCGGAGTTGCGATTCAGATGTGACGCTGTAAGAAAGGAACCTAGCGCCAGAGTGTCGCTAGGGAAATAAATACTATATTGAATGTAATTTCTAATAGATGTGTGGTATTATTTTACTGTGATTTATAGCTATCGACGGGATATAGATACATTACAATTTCTGGTCCGTCGAGCCGGAGCAGCTAATAAAGTTTAGAGACTGTGATATTACTTTCGGGTTTTTGAAACGAAGGATTATTTAGGATACTTCCAGATTGAAGTTCTGTAGAAACAAAAGGGTAAGTACCCTTTCCTTTTTTGAAGCTGTTTATTTGTTTATTGACTTTTGCTAATTAAAATGTCACTAAAGGAGATATTAGCGAAAAAACGTACATTGAAAACACAGTTGACAAAATTAAAACAAAAAGTTGCGGACGAAAATGTCCAAAGAAGTGATTTGGAAGTAATGAAGAATAAATTTAAAGCACTTGAGACAGAGATAAATTCCAGTTTCGATTCTTTGTTTGGGTTATGTACTGATGAAAGTATTGATGCTTATGTAAAAGAGAAAGAAGAGATTGACGATATTCTCTTAGATGTAGAAGTCGAATTAAATCGTAAATTAGCTGAACTTTCCAAAGAAAATAAATCGGAATCTTCGGGTTGTACGAATGCTGAGAACAATGTTAAATTACCCAAAATTACTTTGCCAACGTTTTCGGGTAACTTACATGAGTGGCTTTCGTTTAAAGATATCTTTTTAGCCAGTGTTGATTCGAATCCTAATTTAACAGATGCGGTCAAATTACAGTACTTAAAATCTGCGCTAAGAGGAGATGCTTGTCGTATTGTGCAGTCAATATCTATAGTTGACTTTAATTATAAATTAGCCTTTTCATTACTAGAACAAAGGTTCTCTAATCACCGCGAACAAGTGTATGCTCATCTGAAACAATTTATGAATATGAATCCTATGCAAAATGAGTCAGCGTCAGCGATATTAAACTTGATTGACATTACAAATGAATGCGTGAGATTATTAGAGGTTTTAAATCAGAGTGTTAAAGGGTTTTCTTCCAATGTATTTGCATACATTTTAGGGCAAAAATTAGATCCTAACACCAAAATATGGTGGGAAAGAAAATTACAGAAAGAGAACTTGTCTACTTTAAATGATCTTATAGAATTTCTTAAAGATCATGCAAGAACTCTCAACGCTTCAAAGAGTGTGATTAATACAAAAAGAGTTACACACAGAGTTACCGCTGTCGTTTCTAATGCAAACGAAAAACATGAACAGAATTCGTGTAGATTATGTAATTTGAGTAATCACAAGCTTTTTAATTGTCCTAAATTTCAGAAATTAAGTGTAAAAGAAAGAGTTGAATTTGTGAAAAAGCATAATTTATGTTTTTGTTGTTTAAATTTGCACAGTGGGAGAAATTGCCCTTCTAATTACTTGTGCAAGAAGTGTAAGAAAAAACACAGCTTTCTCTTATGTTATCAAAACGATAGTAATTGCGTTGGTACTACAGTAGAAGGAACAGACAGTTCAGATCAGAACGAGTTGGGTAATCAAAACAGAAACGCATTAAATGTACATGCGCCTGCATTTCAAGCTAAAACTCAAAACGAAACTTTTACAGCAGCTACGGGCACTAACAGTGGGAAAAATGTAATCTTATCTACCGCTTTTGTATTTATTGAGACTAATGATGGAAATTTAATTAAGGTGAAAGCGTTGTGTGATAGTGGAAGTGTTTCTTGTTTTTGCACCACTGAATTAGCGGATATACTTAATTTAAAAAGGGAAAAGACAAACATTTCGGTTTGCAGTATATCAGGTATTTCAACTACGATAAAACGAAAAACAGTTGCTCTTATCTGTAATCAGGAACAAACGTATAAAAGAAGACTAGAGTTTTTGGTAATTCCGAAAATAGCAGGTCTAACTCCCGCAAAATTTATCGATGTTAGTAATCTTATGATTCCTGAGAAGGTGAATTTAGCGGATCCGGAATTTTATAAACCAGAGAAAGTAAACCTGTTGCTTGGAGCGGAAGTTTTCTATGATATGTTACGATCTGGTCAAATCTATGTTCCTCACACAGGTTTGATATTACAAAACAGTGTGTTTGGGTATATAGTTAGCGGAAATATAAATGATTCACGGCGAATTAATTTATCGTATTGTGGGTTAATAAATGATAATTCAGAGAGTGAATTGAAAATGTTTTTCGAGCTAGAATCATTAGGAATTAAAGATGATCCTTACTGTCATGAGGAAGACAAAGCATTGGAAATATTTAATAAGACAGTTTGTTTTAAAGCTGGTCGTTACGAGGTTACTTTACCTTGGAAAAGGGACTGGAGTGAATTAGCTGATAATTACCGTGTAGCAGAAAATAGATTAAAAGCTCTTGTAAAGCGAATGAATTATGATAAAACACTGTTTACTACATATTGTGAAATATTATATGAGTATCTCAAGCAAGGTATTATTGAGAAAGTGTCTGATGAAAATATACCTGTTGATAAACCAGTCTTTTACCTACCACATCAACCGGTATTTAGAGAAACCAGTGCTTCAACGAAAACTAGAATAGTGTTTGATGGCAGCTCACATGAGTTCGGGCAGTTATCACTGAACGATTGTCTATGGACAGGGACAAATTTGAGTCCTCACATGTTCCATCTGCTAATTAATTTCCGATTAAATAAAGTTGCAATTTCAGCGGATGTAGAAAAAGCATTTTTGCAGATTGCTTTGGCAGAAAAGGATCAAGATGCAGTACGATTCCTGTTTGTGGAAAACACACAATTAAATGATCTGAAACTAGCGACACATAGATTTAAGCGCGTAAATTTTGGGATTAAGTCCGTTCTTGTTGGCTGCAACAATTAAAGAACACATTCGAAAATATCGAGACGAGCAGCCAGATATATTTGAAATATTGAATTTTTGTGTTTATGTTGATGATTTTATTACTGGTCAGGACAGTGTAGAGGAGGCTCTAAGCTTATCGCGTAAAGCTAAACAAATTATGAGTGAAGCGAATATGAACTTGCGTAAATGGGTATCCAATGATCCTAAGCTGATGATAAAATGGGAAGAAGAAGAGTTCGAGATCCATCCACATAAAGTCAATGACTCAAACGAGACACTTAAGATCTTGGGAATGTTCTGGGATACTAATGAAGACAGTCTAAGCATAGATACAGACAGTTTGATGGAACTTCTTAAAAATAAGCGTAATACGAAACGGTTCATCTTGAAAACTGCAGGGAAGATTTTTGATCCTTTTGGGTTAATAACTCCATTTACTGTTAGACTGAAATTCTTGCTACAAGAACTTTGGGTTCGGAAATTGACATGGGATGATGAATTACCTACAGATATCTCGCAAGAGTGGGCAAAGTGGTGTTGTGAGTGTCATCATCTAAGTAAAATTGCAGTGTCAAGATTCATTTTGAATCCCGAAGCCGATTCCATAGAGATTCATTGCTTTTCAAATGCCAGTCAGAAGGCGTACGGTATTGTTGTCTACGTAAAACTGCGTAAGCAAGAAGAAATTTCTGTGAGTTTCGTTGCATCAAAATGTCGTGTTGCACCTGTGAAAAGAATTACGTTACCTCGTCTTGAATTACTTGGTGCATTACTAGCAGCACGTTTAGGTTCTGAAGTGAAAAAATTGCTCGATCAAAAGAAATCCTCGAGAATATTTTATTGGACTGATGCCAAAATAGTGCTGTGCTGGATTAAAGGTAGCAGTACCAAATGGAAATCTTTCATCGCCAACAGAGTTAACGAGATTAGGAAGTTAACAAAGCCGGCAGACTGGTTCCATTGTCCAACAAAAGAGAACTTAGCAGATCTTCTGACGCGTGGTGTTGAAACTGACTTTCTTGTGAACTGTTCCAGAAGGTGGTCATGTTATGACTTTCTAACACGTTCAGAGATTCCGCATCAGAACTTATCAATTGAGGTTGCTGAAGAAGTGTGTCCAAATGAACTTAAAAAGGACAATGAACTGCATAATGATTCTAACTTAGTTTTAATTGCATGTAATGAACCAAACCTCTTTAATGATATTCTCAATTTGTCTGCTAATTATACTAAACTTCTTCGTATTGTAAGTTTCATTTTCAGGTTTATCCATAACCTTAAGAACTCCAAGGTAAGGAGGTATGGAGTACTTACTTTAGAAGAGATAAAGGATGCTGAGGTGTATATTTTATTAGAGGCCCAAAAAAGTGAGTTTCGAGAAGAAATAAATCAATTAAAAAGAGGTAAGTGTGTAAACCCCAAAAGTAAATTAGCATCGCTGAATGTGTTTCTCGATAATGTGGGACTAATTAGAGTGGGCGGACGATTGTCCTATTCGGACCTACCCGCCAATAGTAAACACCCTGTTGTTTTACCTAGTAAACATCGTTTAACTACTATTATTTTAGAGCATTTTCATTTGAAGTACTTTCATTTAGGATCACAATCTCTATTACATCAGGTACGACAAAGATTCTGGCCACTTAATGGCAGAAACAATTGTAGAAAAATCGTCTACAGATGTGTGACATGTTTTAAGAACAAACCCATCACAGTTCAACAAATAATGGCTGAGTTGCCCAAAGAGCGTGTCACACCTTCATACCCATTTAACATAACTGGTGTTGATTTCTGCGCCCATTTGCTATAAAATTTAAGAATCAACGTAAGGGAATTTTGAACAAAATCTATGTCGTAGTATATGTATGTATGAGTACAAAAGCCATACACTTAGTGACAGACCAAAGTGAGTTAGACTAGTGTTAGTGACAGATTTGTGACAGACCAAACTAGCCAATCTTTTATTGCAAGCTTAAAGCATTTCTTCTCTAGAAGAGGAAAATGTAGCAGAATAATGAGTGATAATTCTAAAACCTTTATTGGTACTAATGTAAAAAAAAAGAAATTGCCTTCAACCAAATGGTTAGTGGGGAGAATAGCTGAAGTTTTTCATGGTAGGGATAACAAAGTAAGAATAGTAACTGTAAGATTGCCTAATCAAAATTCGTTAAAACGAAATGTTCGAGATATATGTATACTTCCTGTAGAATGATTGTCTAATTTCTATTATAAACACCATGTATATTGTTCAGTATGATTTATTCTTGTTAAGTAATATTATTGTGCCTTTATATCAATATTCTTTGTAATAATAGTTTTGAAATTGTTAATTTCAACGCCGGGAGTGTTTTGTATTAGCTGAGAAATATTAGCGCCAGCCTGTCTGCGACAGAGGAGAATGTTGACAAATAGCGCATGCGCACTTGAAGTAGCGTTGAACTATCGTCTGTGAGAAACTGTTTTTTATACTTTTTTTTATTTCCTTTTAGATTTATTGCAGTTTGAATAGAACATGTAGCTTCTTAAAATGATATACATATTTGTGCATTCGGAGTTGCGATTCAGATGTGACGCTGTAAGAAAGGAACCTAGCGCCAGAGTGTCGCTAGGGAAATAAATACTATATTGAATGTAATTTCTAATAGATGTGTGGTATTATTTTACTGTGATTTATAGCTATCGACGGGATATAGATACATTACAGTAGGGTTTAATAGTTCATCGTAAATTTTCTTCTTTGGGAAATGCGTATGCAAGTAATTATAGTTTAATGATTGCAATGAAAAAAGTAGTTTATCTCAAAACTTTATCAAATACCGGCATTTACCTTCGAGGAACTAAATTGAAATTTAGAATTTTTCAAAAAGATTTTGTATTAGTATTTTTAATATCACATTCATAATACTACTTTTAATTTTTGTATCTAGAACAGATTATTAAAAATAATTTTTTTATTATCACTTTCAAATTTAAACAGAAAAAATTCAATTAAAAACTTTTAGTACTCTTACAAATTAAGAGTAACACAATGCCACTAACAGTTGGAAAACTAACAACTAATTTATTTTATAAGAATTAAAGGTATAAAGCAAACTATAATTGAAGCTACTACAATAATAATACAAGTGACTGTTATGTCTTTAGAATTTGTACTATCGCTGCAAATTTTGAAAAAGCAATCTTTTCCTTTTTTTTCGTAAAATAAACTGTGTAATCATCTCTAACATCCCTTCCAACATTTGAATGTCTCATCATTTCAAAATAAGCATGTAAATAAAAAATGATAAGCATATGTCATTAGAGTTAATAAACAGTTATAAGAAACTTGAAATAAAGGTTTTTACTAGATAAAAAATACACACATTTTTGAAATACATCTTTTAAAGGTACCAGCTTAGCGTTCTAATGATTACCTAAAGAATTTTATCATCAGGACCAACTACTAGTCCTTCTGCTCGACAGAGAGGCCATAGGATAAATACTGCCTTTAAAAAATTGCCATTTAGCCCTTTGTTGCAGATGGTTAATATAATCGTTGTGCCGCTAGAATGTGAGTATTGTGTTAGAATGTGAAATAAAAAATCAACATTAATTTAATTGTATGCTGTACTTTTCCATGTCCAATATTGTGCTACAAATGTCTAATGTAATTTAAATATTAAGAGTTCTGAAAAACTCACCGCTTATTACATAAAAGTCGACTTTTCGGAAATTCGACTGTCTCTCACTCCACATTACGTCGAGTTTGCGGGACTCTACTGTACTTCCTCAGAAGCCAAAAAACTCATAATTGGTCATTGGGCGTTCTTAAAAGATTTTTCAAACATTTGAGTTCCGCGTGAGTACTTTTGAATGCGTTATTTCTGAAAATTACAGAACTTTTGCCTAATCGTGCAAAAAAAAGTTTCCGAGTTGCAATTAGAGTTCAGTTGTTATATCAGAATACTACTTCAATATATATGGCTTTCGTAGACATACATACAGAAATTGCAATATATATGTTTTCGTAAAGAAACCCTCTATACTTGACATAAAAGTTTACGTTCTTTACCCTTTATACTTGACATAAAAGGGTTAGGAAAAATAAATTCCAGTATCGACAAGTTGGAACTCTGAGTTACACTTTCTTACAAAAGGTCACCCATTAGTTGCAAGGCAGCGGTAGGCATTTGTTGATAGCACCGCATACATTCGTGAACTATCTGCCTCACCAATCAATAATAGGTCAAAAAGTTTGACGTATACTACTAAGACGATTCTGAGGTAGTACTTTAAGTACTTCTTATGATAATATTCCATGATAAGTTTCTTTAGTTTATGGCCAGCTGGCAAAACTATAAGATAATTCTGATTGTAACTCATATTTGACTGACTGAAACATCCCCCAACATGGATGGCTTCCTTTTTATTTAAGAAATTTTTACTTACATCTTGACGTGACAGGTGTTCCTGTCCGAAGGGAGGCAGTTTCTGAAGAGACAATGTTTACTTGAGCTATGATAATTATAACATGTCGAGTATGATTTATTTCTTCTAATGCTAGTGGTCTTCTCTGCTGGTCCGCTAGGTTCCTTGCATGAACTTGAAGCAAACTTTATTTAATTTCAAGTAATTATTAGTCAAGTTCATGAGATTATCTAAAACAGAATTATCTACAGTCAAAGTAATTGCTGTGTCCACAAGAGGTCACAATTCCTTTAGAGAAATACATTCTGTAGAACTTGTCATGTATAACCGAGACTCATAAGTCTCTTGTTATAAAAACTATGGACTAGCCACCACATCCAGTTCGATGATATGTACACTGCGGGGGGGGGAGGACACTTCTATTTCTCTCTTTCTAGTGGTCCAATTGACGAAATTCAAACTGCGTTTTTCATGTCTCGAGAGCGTGACTTAGGATATATATTAGATTTATACATAGCATTTCTCAAATATAGGTATTTTGACACAAATCGGACTTTTTCTGCAATTACATGCCAGTTTGTTTCCATATTTCGATTCTACGATTCAATTTATGCCAAAATCCCGAGTTCTGTAAAAACCGCACAAGTAGTTTTTAAAAAATTATTAGCTCTCAAAATTACAGATTCTCAATGTTAATTCAATTTGGTATGTATTTATTAATATCTTTTTTTTATGGAACTTATTTGATTCCTTCCTACATAGTTCGAAATTTAGGTTCATTCCAAATCAAATTCACCTACTTTTTATGATTTATTTTTAAAATTTGTATTTTTAAATAATTTTTATAAATTTTTCGAAAAAAAATTTTGAATTATGACCTATAAAATTTTTACAATCATCTTAAAGTAGATGTATTTTTAAGCATACCTGAAAAACATTAGAGCTTTTTATTCTTCAAAATTTCCGAAGATATAATTGAACTGGTGAGTGTTGAAATTTGGCATATTTGTTGAAAGCGATAATAACGAAAATGTGGTTTACGTACTTTGTTAAAATTCTTTGAAAGTAGGAACGATGTGACTTTTTTCTCACTCATCTACAATGTAAAAAGGTAGGAACGATGTGACTTTTTTCCCGCTCCTGCACAATGGAAGGGAAAGGAAAATAGGTTGCCATATATTAAGAAGTTCGCTAAGTGAATTATTCTTGGCTCAAACTGGAAAAAAATGCGCCAAGTTAAATTTTTGAATTTCCCCGTAAATTTCGCACCATATTTTACAAAATTTAATATTTAGGCATAATTTGAGTCGTAGAATCGAAATATGGAACAAGAATTGGTATGTTTTTTTCAGAAAAAGTCCCAATTTGTGTCAAAATACGTATATTAGAACAACGCTATATATAAATCTAGTCGCGGTTTCGAGACATGGGAAACGCAATTTGAATTTCATCAATCGGCCCCGTAGAACGGGAGATATAGAACTGTCCTATTTATTTTGAGCGATGTACCTAGACCCAGTCCACGTGAGATTATTTCTGCTGGATTACTCTCCAAGGGTACATGACCCACTTGAATTTTTCGGTGAGCCACTGAATGTTTGAAATCCTATTGCTTACAAATGTCTGAAGTCTATAAGGAAACATATTAATTTACTCGAAGGCGACAGTGGGTCGGAACATAGATAAACTTAGTCAAATCGTAATTTCATTGTTGACAGGGTGCTAGTAACCAGTTGGGATATAAATAAGCACACTGACATCTCAAGTCTGGGAATCATTATTGTCTTGAATGGAACAACCAAGTTATGCTTATAAGAGGACTGGATACAGGCTTTTCTTTTGAAATGGCTTAAAGCCTGTGAACCATCAAAAAATCCTTGACTAGCAACGTTTTCTGCATTGCTGCCTAATACACATTTCCGAATATGCAGATCTTGGATTATGAGAAGCATCAAGACAAATTTGTACCAGTCAAGCGATATCGGTTCGGAAAGTGGTTCATGACAATCAGATTGAGGTAACCATAAACCTTTTGGAAATATTTTAGTTCTGGTAATGACTGGTCTAAACACTCCTGGGACTGTAAATGCGAGCTATATCTAACAACACTGTTTGTTTGGTATATGTGCTTCCAGGTTTAGAGGACACTTTGAAGGAGAAAGAATTAATGTGCCTGTTCCACTCTCTCTTAAAGCTTTAATAATCTTTTCTTCTGCTGAACGGTGGAAAGTATAATTTCCGAACTCCCTTTCATTTAATACAGGACTATTACACTGCCATTTGTGTGCTTTTCTTCCATCACGTTCAAGCAACTTGGTGAACTCTCTCTAAAGACTCTTGGCTTGAGTCAAGTCTGAAGCGCCCAACAGGGCATCGTCTATATAGAAGTTGGTTAAAACTATGGAACAGGCTCAATGGTCAGTTCGAGTAAAGTGTTTCTCAGAATATCTCAGCTCTTTACTTGGGGGTGGACTGCAGCTTCCTATATTTTCTGTTTTCCAAAAAGACATAAGTCTTTCGTTTAACCTGTGCACGTTCACATGACTATCAATAGATAAGTACGCAGGTATCTATGATCAATAAATGGATTATTTTCAACTGAACCAAAAGTTTTAGTTGAGTTCGAACTCACATACAAATACAGTTCCTTGAAAAAACAATTCATTGTCTTCCATGCAAACCTTTCCACTTCTACTAACTTGAAAAAAAAAAGCAACTCAGTCCAAAGCAATAAATCAAGTTTTGTTTTTGTAAAATTCAGAGTTTGCTGAAACAATGTTAGGAATTGTTTTTCGAAATGCAATTTAAATGGACTAATATCAGTTATTTTTGATATAACTAACCTGTATTTCATTTTTAATTGTTCTTGAAATTTGATAATTCACTTTTCAGTTTTGATTAGAATATTTAAACGGAACCATTACTTCCTGAAATAGGAGAAAAAAACTTTTACTTTTTTTAATCCCAATAAATTAACCCAGTCAGCACTTATAAAATTACAGTGAGAGACTGAGTTAAAATCAGAGGTTGTTTAACTTCAAATAAATCTTGAAAAAGAATGATAGCAGTGCTATTATTCTTTTGTTCTCGTAACGGTCTTCTAATGCTTTAAATAATGACTCTCCCGTTTCATCCGAGATTTCAATTAACTTTGATTGGCCTCGCAGTTGATCGTGTAAATAAAAACATTTTTGATAATCTGTTATTTGAGAATATTTAGGTATTGTTTATTAAATGTAGTTTTGAGAGAACTTCCCTCCTCGTATAAGCGGAGAATTCAGATACGGGAATTTAGGGAAGAGAAATATTACGACTTTTGAAATTCGTAGCACAAGAGTCATCAACAGTTAGTTCATTTTTCGAACCTCTATTTGAATACTAAGGTTTAAAAAGAACTTGATGATTTGTCTCGCGACCTAAATCTAACTCTTCTAAGGAAGCATAAATTTCATCTATTTCCTTGTCTTTAGCTTTTTCGTAATATTTATTACGCAGTTCATTCAAATTTTGAAGAACAGTTTGAAGGAATTTAGCTTCTGTTGTAGCTAAGTTACGGATATGAATTCTTCAGCAGTATACAAAACAACTAATGTAAATCCTTGCTTTGTAGCTTCTAGAGTTTTTCTATACGAGTACAGTTTGTTTACGAAGCAGTAGGTGCCGATATTCTACAACTCGAGGGAGAACCAAATGTTAAAAATCAAGAGAAACACAGTGCTACTAATGGCAAGAAAACTTAGAACTAATTTATTTTATAAGATTTCAAGCTACTAAACAAACGATAATTGAAGCTATTACCCTAATAATAAAATACAAATGACCCTTACATATTTAGAATTTGTACTATCACTGCCAATTTTAAAAAGACAATGTTTTCCTCTTTTTTTTTAAAGTAAACAGTGTAAAGTTCAAAAACTAAAAATCATAAAACAAAATCTTGTTTTTTACCTTTTTACTTCTTTTTTCCCAACACAAACCTGTGGAGAAGAATGCAAATTAAAAAATCTGATGTGTACATCACATGACTTTCTCGTACGAAATATTAACTTATACGCATTTTTTCTTGCATTTCATTTAAACTGATTGGATTGAATTAAATCTACTTCATCGATAGCGCATAAACCACAATAGAATAAATGCACTCTTTAAAATTCGCTGTATTTGTTTACCATAACGACACTCTGGCGCTAAGTTCACTTAACAGCGTTATATCTCACAAAGCTGTATGTAAGTAAAGCGTCGGCACTTCAATGGGAGAAATTGCGCTTCGTAACGACCGCAGCGCTCGTAGCGGTGGCGATGTGGAAACACAATCAGTAAAACTGCGCATGCTCCTTTTCTTTTCAGTAATTGGTTGTTTTGATTTGGTTGTTTGTTTGATTCTACCGAAATCTTGTTAACTTCTAACGTGCTTTGGTTGTTATTTATAACTTATTAATTTTGTACTTTTTAATTATAAAAGGCTCTTTTCAGAACCAATTTTTTAAAAAAATTTTCTCTAATGGCGTATCGATACTGCGGATTAAGGATTGCAAGTAAGGAGCAAGATTTCGTCGAAATCTGATGGAATATATTTCTACACGTTTCCTTGAGACGATGCGTACTTAAGGAAGCAATAAAGAACAGTTTTAGGATATGTATTGTTGAAATTAAAGGTAAAAAAATCTGATAATTAAAAGAATTATTCCCCTATATTTTATAATAACGCACGTACAAGTTTTAAATAATATTTTAAAAAATCTTTTTTTTATTCTCTTTCGGAATTATTCAGAGAAAGTTATGTACTATTTAATGTATTTTACTATTAAAATAAAAAGAGCGCTAGTTTGAAATGGACCGAATTGAGCATTAATTACAAATTGACTTAGATCTTTTTCATTTAAAAGATGCCTCAGAAGCTAAAAAAATCATGTCATATTTGAGAAAGTATTTTAGGTAGAAGCTCTGTAAGTGGAGAAGAAATAATGCATAATTTTAATGTTAATAACAATAAACTTTGCTTAAAAATGTATTCTTTTCGTATACTTAGGACTCTGAAATACTGTACAAATAGAAAATATATACATTTATATACATAATTACGACGCAATTGCAAAATATTTACATCCAATCGCGTCAAAACTCATTGCAGCTTCTCCATCTTACTTCCAACCTCCATGACGTCACTGCAGGGGAAAGAAGGAGGGGAAGAGATTTAGTTTACATCGCCACCACTGCAGTGGATTGGCGCTGCAATTTGGCGTCATGTTATAGTATGGGAGTGCCGACGCTTTTTGATATCTCATTCATTTTATAACTCCTAATGCATAAAAATATATCACCTGAAGAATTATCTAATCATTGCCATATATTCTATTCAAATACTATAAAGAATTTAAAACGATGTGTAAAAGAAATTAAACAAACAAACAAAAAAGAAACAGTTTTTCACAGACGATTCAGCATTTCTCATTCAATTAATTTAGTTCTCATTTCGCGACTGAGCAAAAATGCATAAAAACTCAAAATATTTATATTAAAAATTACGAAGTAAATCTTAAACACTTATTTCTTCGAATAAATTCCCGAATGGGATTAAGCATGATTTCATTCGCAATAATAAAAGAAGGCGTTATCTTTGTTGTTGTGAAGCTTAGTTCCTCTGGATTGGCAACAAAGCCACTATTCTGTTAAGTTTCAAATGTAAACAAATATGTATAGTAATAATATTTGCAAATATGTATAGTAATAATAATTAGGCTTAGCCGCACTTAAACAATTTTTAAATTGTTGGTAATTCTACAAATATTACATGTAGATTTGCTAAAGGCATAAAACCTTAACCGGAAGATAAGAACATAATTCAATCATTTTTAAAGCAAAAAATAAAGCGCGATTTACAAACGTATAAAAATAAAGAAACTGAGATCACTGAACCGAGTAATAGGGTATATATATATATATATATATGCATATATTTATATACTTTTGGTGAGGCCGATTTCAAACAAAACAGAGGGTACACATCTACATGTTATAGTAGTCATATATACAGAATTTCAACGTTCTGAGGTTACTGGTTTTTACGCATAGACGCCACGAAAAATTCTCTTTAGAATCCATTTTAAATCCGTTTTATGATTTTTTTGGGGAAAAGAGTCCTTTATTCTGTCCTTACGTACGGATGTCCCGCAAAGACATCGATAAATTGTATTCGATACCGGTCAAAATGGATAGTTTCGTTGAAATATGATACCCGAAATCTTTCGCGGTTACTAGTTTTTCGCTGTTTTACTTCGTACAAAGAAGTAAAAAGAGTTTAAGAAACAACTGGGGCTCAAAATATAAAATGTATTGCAGATGGCATTATTGAATATTGTGTTAAGTTCTCGCAGTCTCCACGTGCCTGCTCCCGCCTAACAGAGGATATAACTAACGTAACAAAACTCAAAAACGCAACAAAACCTGTGCTTTTCTTTAACTTGCTAAAGTGTAAAGCACAATCTGAAGCTTGTAGGTTTGCCGGATATTAAATTCGTACTGAATTAAAATTTTTGTTTAATACTTGCAACGTACAACAGCGACATTAAATTCTAATTTGATTTTTTAGTCCAAAGGGATTTAGTCCCGAAGGACTATTACTTTCGTTTTACGATTTTGCGTCGATTCACTCTGAATGCCCGTTTCACTTTTCAAATTGTTGCCGCTAAATGTTATCGCTCTGCATTAAATTTTAAAAAATGAAAAATCTGCATAAATGTATGCATGTTTCTCGCATTGTGATAAAACCTAGAGCCATCGAATTTTGAATGACGTAATCCTACTGCGAATATGGGCATCTGGAAGCCCTAATTTTGAATTTGAAATTTGCTTTATTATCGATTTTATGTTTTGTAACATTTCAACGAATTTCTGATTAACAAACTAAATGATTTCAAAGCGAGCAATGGCAACACTGTGGGGGAAAAAAAACATTTTTATCTCCAAAGCACGAGACTTACGGAAATTCTAAAGATATGTTCATTTTAAAACGATTTTGCGATATTGATTTTGAACTGAATTTTATGGTTTGAGTACGTAGTACATGATATTTAATAAAAAAAGGTAGCACACGAAACGTTAAAAAAACGCGCCTTTGGACGTAATTTAAAATCTGAAATCTTTCAGATTTTTTTTTTTAAATATATTCTATCGAAAATATAATAGTTAATTCAGTTTTTAGCCTAGAAGAACTATTAGTTTCAAAACGCGATTTTGCATGGTCTACTATAAATATGCTGCTTCACTTTTTATTTAAGGTCTGTTATCATTTGGTAAAATGTAAGATATTCATCTTTAAAATTTAATCTGTCTGCTACTGATGAACAGATTGAGTTATTTAAAAGCAAATGGTGCAGGTTTTTAGAACATTATTATCATTACTATTTTACGTCTGAATTTGATCAATTAAATAAACAGGCATTAAATTCGTGACATAGCTAATAGCAATGTGAGAAACATACATACATTGTTACATTATTAAACATACAAGTATTTTTCTAGATTACGATTTATAAATCTTTAGCCCAAAAGATTATTAGTTTCGAAACACTACTTTGCGTGGCTTCACCTTTCATTGGAGTCTGTTTTGCCATTGTATAATAAATAAGGTATTTATTTATCTTTCGAATTTAATCCGTCTTCTACTGATTAACATATTAGGTTATTTAAAACCAATAGTTGCTGTTCTTAAAAATATTACTTTTTCTCCTTTTAATCTGAATGATTTAAATATAATAGCGTTCATGATCTACCTAATTAAAAACATTAAATATTTTTATAGAATTATATATTATATATTTTATTACATATTATATATTTTTCACTTCTCAAATATACAGAAAATATATAACGTTCCTATGCTACTTTAAATGTATTTTCATCTGATATCCTACAAACTGTTTTGTGATTCCACCTGGGCCATATCAATTAATAATCTCTACTGATAAGCCATATTAAACTTTCAAAGAGCCCTTTTAGGCAACAGTTAAAAAATCTGAGCTCTTTCAGATTTTAATTGATTTTTGGCACAAACGGCGTTAGCCCAGAGGGGTTATTTATTTCGTTTTGGCATTTTGCATTGATAACTTTAAATGTCGGTTCACTTTTCAAATTGCTGCCATCAAATATTTGAGCCCTGTATTATATTTAAAGAAATTAAATAATTAAGAATCTGCATAAATATATGTATATTTCTCGCATTGTGATAAAACAATGGTATTTACAGCCAACCAATTTTGAATAACGTGCGTTTCCACCCGAATATGGACATCTGGAAGCCCAAACTTAGAATTTGAAATTTGTTTTATTACCTATTTCATATTTTGCAAACCTTCAACGAATTTTTGATGAACAAAATCAACTTTTTCAAAGCGAGCAAGTGGCAACACTGTACAACAACAACAACAACAACAACAACAACAACAACAAATTATCTCTAGCGCGCGAGACTACGTATCAGAAATTCTAAAGATATTCTCATTTTAAAATTATTTTGCGATATTGGCTGTTGAACTGAATTTAACGCTTTAAGTGCGAAGAACATGATATTTAATAAATAAAGGTAACACACAAAACGTTAAAAAACGCCCTTTTGGGCGTGATGTGAAATCTAGAGTCTTTCAGATTTTATTTATTTATTTAATTACTTTTGTATTTAATTCTAAAGTGAAATTTTGTTTTGCATTTATTAACCGAAAAGGGACTATTAGTCTTGAAATGGAATTTTGCGACGGTTCATTATAAGCTGTTAGTCACTTTGCAAGCTGTTCCCAATAAATATTATCGCCCTGTATAATTTTTTAAGAAATTAATGAAGAATCACCATGTGTATGTGTATGTTCCTCGTATTATGAAAAAACGACAGTGCCTAAGGTCATTAAATTTCGAATAATGTAGTAGTGTACCGGAACATGTGTACATGGAAGCTCGAATTTTGAACTTCGAATTTGTTTTATTATTTATTTCATATTTTGCAAAATTTTAATGAATTTCTGATAAACAAACTAAATGATTTGACATCGAGTATTGGCAGTGCTGTTTGAAATAAAACAGTTTAAACAACACGCGAAACTGTAGCCATTCGGAAAAATGTTAGGTATTTATCTTTCAGTTTTAATCAGTAAACTCAGCTCCATGAAAGCAATCTTGCAGGGGCCGAAAATAAAATACTTTTTTCTTTCATGTGCCAGATTGTTGTCATTCGGTAAAGTCTAACATGCTTTCAAATATAATCTGAAAAGTTATTGAGCAAAAAGCTAAGAGACTACACGCAATTCTTAAGAACAACAAACTCAGTTCTTAATACTTTTTTCTTTTTTTTTAATGGGATTGATTTAAATAAACGTGTATCAAAATCATGAGATGGCCAAATAGAAATATTCAATATGTTTACGAAATTACACTAGATGGATTAATTAAAATCATTATTTTTAAAGACTTTTTAAAGACGGCATACTCTTTTTCAAGATAATTATTTTAGGTAGCTGGACGTGCGAGCGGCTAGTTTCAAAGGAATAATATAGCGAATATAAAAGTATGTATGGCAACATCTATGACTCTACCTGGAATTTTAAGATATGCTGTTTTTAAATATTTTGCGATTTTGCTGTTGAAATGAATTTTTTGTGGAGTAAATGCGAAGAACGTGATATTTAGTAAAACACACAAAAAGTAATATAAAAAGCCAAAAAAGGTATTCTGATAACTATCTCACTAAGAAAACTGGATACTGATATGATAAACTGAGAAAAGTATGAGAAAACATAAAAAAAATATATGCCGACACTTAACACTGCCTCGGAATTTAAACATATGCTGTTTAGTAGATTTTAAACATTTTGTGATTTTGTTAGTGAACTATATGTGGCATAAGTTCCCAGAAAACAATGCTTAATAATAAAGCTAAAAATACAATAAATAAATAAACAAAATATACAGTTAGCAGGAGAGTGTAAGAGCGGACTGGTAGACTGCGAGGCGTGAGAGAGCTTAAAATATCTTAACAAAGACTTTTGGGCGACCTTTAAAAACTGAAACGCTTTCAGTATTAAAAAGAATATATATATACATTTTTATAGTTTATTTATTTTGCGGTTGCATTATTTCTGTTAATTAACCTATATGGGTGATAGTATCTAACAATGGCTCAGCATTAGGGGTAAATTGCTAGAGTTGTAGAAACATTAGGTATTTTTTTGAAAGCAGAAGTGATGAAAAATGAGTAGTGCCCTCGTCGGAACTCGAACCACGGACCTCTCGAATACACGCCGAGTGTGCCGACCACTACACCACAAAGGCATGCGAAGAAGGGGGGAGAAGTACCTTATAGAGCAAGTTTAGTTTTTAAAGTTTTCTTGACTGAATGCATCAAATAGAGGAGAGGAATATCTTCAGAAAGAATTTTATAAGGGAACTGTCTCGTATTTACACTATATATGGAAGAATATCATAAAAATACCCATGCATGCCTTAATCGCAGGGATTTGAAACCACGTCTATCTAAAAAGTCATTATGTTAATGTACTGTTGTGAAATAAATTGACTATGCTAAATACTCTTTTTCAAATGTTTTATATGACTGTGTTTTTATTCTCAAGGGAAAAACGAACACTTAAAATAGGAAACAGCAAACATATATCAGATGGGTTTCATTTTCTTCCCAAAATAAAAATTTGACTGGAATGAAGAAGGGATTTTTGCCTCAAAGAGAAAAATTAAGTACATGAGATGAATTCATAAGAAAGGAATGCCAGTAATGACAAAAAGACGTAGAAAGAGTTTACGACATTCTGGAAATAGTTCCCCAAATTGCGATTAAAACAAAATAAAAGCGCCGTTTATAACACTGTAGAGAAAAATAGCGAGAAGCTGCTTGTACTTTATAATTTTATGCTAAATTATTATAATTTTCGAGTAAACTTTGATTTACGAAAGTCATATTTATGACATAAGTACAGTAGGTGCCGCTTAATGTGATCACGTTTGTCCATGGTTATTCAGATAACATTAAATGATAAAAAAATTACCTTTCAAAATATAGATGGAATTAATTAATATAAATATGACTAGAAACATATAAATATTCACTTTCAGAGCACTTTTAATTAGGAAAAAAGTCATTAATTAATTATTGCCTGTTAAGTGGCGTTGGTCACAGTAGTTAGCAAGTCGACTTACAGCATTAACGCCTTTTGCTAGATTGCCTGATAAAAATCACTAAACATTAAAAAAAATTAGTGTTTTCTGAACAGAATATTCGTAAAATTGTACCGATTAAAATATATTGTTATATTATATAATATTATATTAAAATATAATAAATTCTACAACTCTAGCAATTTACCCCTAATGCTGAGCCATTGTTAGATACTATCACCCATATAGGTTAATTAACAGAAATAATGCAACCGCAAAATAAATAAACTATAAAAATGTATATATATATTCTTTTTAATACTGAAAGCGTTTCAGTTTTTAAGGGTCGCCCAAAAGTGTTTGTTAAGATATTTTAAGCTCTCTCACTCCTCGCAGTCTACTAGTCTTCTCTTACACTCTTTTGCTAACTGTTTATTTTATTTATTTATTTATTGTATTTTTAGCTTTATTATTAAGCATTATAACAAGCGAAGAAATATTTTGATGCGAAAAAGCAAAGTTATCTAGAATTTCTTATTTGGAGATATGTTTCTGTCATTTGGCAAGCTCTGCATGCTATTTCGACCTCAGTTGGCGTTTAATTTGTAACGGGCATATTTTCTTCATGTTGTACAAACTGTAATGTTGTAAATCGTGTGTAAATACGAGTATGTATACTCGCATTTGAGTCTGATGAAAACTGAAAGCTCATTTGTGTGAGTGCCCACCAAAAGCAATGCGGCAAAAATACCTTCTCTGGTAAGAGTGTAAGTTTTGGGTGTAATTCATGTTTGTGTTTAGAAACATTCTATGTCGCATTCCTTATGGAACGGTTTAGTGAACATGTCCTCTAAATTTCTTGTTTCTATGTTGTTTCATTCTCAACTCAAATTAAACACAAACATGTTGTTCCTTGACTTTTGGAGGACAATATATTGTTACGAAAAATTCGGCGGTTGCGCCTGTATGTAAGCTTTCCGGCATAGCACAAGGGTTGCCATAAAATAGTGTATGGCAGGGTTGCCAGATTGGCGACTTTATCGCCCATTTGGCGACCAAATTGGCGATATCCCATGGTCCAATCGGGAAGCTTCTAGAATAACTTCCTGTCGAGATATTTCTCGAAACGTGTCGAACTTAAAGAAAAGCTATATAAACCCTTGCGTGTCCGAGAGCGAGGAGTTAGTAGTTGCAAAGTTAGTTGCAGAGTTGCGAGTTAGCTGCGAAGAGATTGTGAAGTAGTGTGAGCGTTGTGCTTACTGTGAGTGCTAAGCTACGCGAGAGTTCTGTGAACGGAAAGCAATCGAGTAGTGCTTTGCCGTGAAGCTATCTTTACAGTATAGCTTGACAGTGGATTGGTGATTGTTCCACGGTGTTT
>KK118872.1:1051498-1079500 GCA_000611955.2 Stegodyphus mimosarum
ATATAATATATCTTAGTATTTTTTGTTATAACGTTTTGTGAGAAATGAACTTACCAAGAAATGTTTTCTACAGTCCATTGCATCTTTTTGAGCAATGGACATTATAATAAGTGCAATTAAAATCATTTCCAATCTTTAAGGCTTCAGTTAAAAACAAATGACATATTAATTAGGAATCTTAAGTATTTATTGTTTGAAATTTCCTTACGTATTAACCCACTCTTTTTGAAATTTGATTACCATTTTATCTTCATCTGAATTTGTTAATACTTGTGTAAAAGTTTAATTGAATTATAATTTGTTTGGGCTTAGAATAAAGAAGTAATTAGTAGCAGAAGATTTCAATTCTCGATTCTATTTAAGCTAGCAGAGTTTCTAATGATAGAAAAGGGAGACTTTTCCAGTTAAAAAATGGAAAATTGAATCATGGTGCTTGCGTAAGTCCATAATTTACATTTTTTTGTTTATATAGGAAGGTAAATAAGATATTTTAAACTGAAGATTTCTTGTTTCCTTCATAATATTAGCTAATGTTATAGTGGCACTTTTAGATGAATTTTCAGAAACAAAATTCATCTTCAAATTAAAAGTTTTATTTTTTAAATCTTGCAACTAATGGTTATTTCTTCGGGTATCAATGTATATCTTAATATGTAAGGGTATTTTTAACGTTGCCAGCATATTAAACTGCAGTCCTTTTAATCCATTTACAATAGAATGTTTAGCTTTTTATATTCCTTTAGAAAGCTTTCATTGTGGCAATATAGAGGCAAAACTGACCATTAGGGAAATTTCAGGGAGCTTTGATGAATAGAGAGAAATTACTTTGAAAAAATTCTTTTGCGATTTTTTTTGATAAATTTAGTGCAAATTTAATTAGTAATTTGATTTAAAACTGGTAATTTAAATCTCGGAGAATTGTCCTCTTTGAGTATAACATCTCCTTTAACAACTTTCTGAGGAAAAAACGGGTTAGGTACCGTTCAGATTAAGGAAATGCGTATAATTTATGCAAACCTAAATATTCTTGTAATTAAGAGAAAGCGAAACAAATTTTAATTGAAAGGATTTCAATTACTGCTTAATAAGTAGATATATGATCCATTAAAAAATAGAAGGGGAGTTTTGCTTGGGGCAATATCTGGAGCAACTCATTAAAGGTTTCGCAGTAAGAAATGAAAAATTTTCAGTACTTTCCTCATTTAGTTCTGTCTCCATTATAAAATCATACAGTTCTTGTGCCTTTTTTTAAAAATTCATTTAACTTCTTAAACATTAGAGACTTTGTATCATCTTTACTATCAATGCTTTCACCGTCTGTTAGTGAAAGTGATTCCTTCTTCATTCATCAATTCACAATCGTCATTCTGTATTAGTTCCTTGATTAATCCTTCTTTCATATTTGAAAATCCTTTGCCACCTATAGCTTTTGCAATTTGTAAGATTTCCTTGACTTCATTTTCAATCGATAGAAATCCTTTAAAGTTGCTGACAGCTTTTGGCAAAAAGCCATCCATTGGTAGGATTAAGTAGAAGTGGTGTTCGGTAGAAGCAGTAAACGTTTTACATTTTTAACGCAATGCTGTGGGGGTATCAACATTGTATCCCGAAATATTATTAAGAATTAGGAGAACTTTTAAGATTAGGGCTTAGTGTTCTAAGAAATATTTGATTTCTTTAATGCATCAAACCATTCATTGAAGAGGACTATCGCAACGCGGCCGCTACATATAATCGAAATTCTCCAATTAGACAAATTAAATAGAAACAAATAAGATAACGTATGTACGCGAAATCGAGTTAAGAAAATACGCTTTCAGAAAGGGCTTACTGTATTAAAAAGAGAGAAATTGATTTATTGCACATAAAACCTGAACGCTAATCTTTCTAGCCAACGGTGGCAGAGACAGCAATCATTGTACGCTAATAGTTCGTTGCCTTTGGCACAATCCTTGGATCCTTAGTTTTCGAAAAGAGCTCTTTCTAATCATAAGTCCACCACAACTGACAGTAGTTTCGGTTTATTTTATTATGGCAAAGTACACAAGGGCTATTTGCCTAAGGAGAGAACTGGTTTGTATACACGTTACGCATGAGAAAAACCACGAAAAGACCTATGTAGTTAGCCTGGTCGCATAGATTCGAACCCAGGTCGCAACTACCAATGTTTAGCAACTTTACTGCTCGGCCACAATGGATGGACTGCCGAAAATAATGGAAGAGAAAGGAAAATCAATACCTGTGAAAATTTTATGAAAAGCCTCTTCTATTATGAAATCACACTGCAGATAATAGTCCAGAAAAATGGCTGTCAGATCGAATATTTTCAAAATACACTTTACATTTTAAACTTTAATGAAACGGCCCGAATAATTCTAAACGTACGCAAACACCCTCTGTATTTTCGTAAAAAATACATAGTTTGAGTATTTAATAAATAATAAGACTTAGGAATGCCATGGTAGATAACTTTGCATTATAAAGAGGCATTTCTAAAGTTTCCCTTCTAATCACAGAATAGCATTCTGGCGTTTAATAAAAGAACGTATCTTCCTACCTACAAAAGTTTCAAAATTCGTTAAAAAATGAGTTTATCTGCCATACTGTCGATCTATTACATAAAAAATTTTTACTTCTAAATATGAAATTTGTAAATATGAATATTTGCGATGAAATCTTCATATAGATTCTTCAGATTCGCGAAGGATTGGCAAATTTTTTCATATTATGACGTTTGGTGGCCAATAGTAGTGATTGGTCATTTTGCAAAGGGGTCAAACATTGAATTTATGCCGTAACATATACAGAAGGAAAAAAAACTTTTTAAATGACAGGAAGAATATAATTATTGTGTTTCTTCTTTTTTTATATTTTCCCTTTTCTTTATTTTTAAAGTTATAAGGTATATCTCCCACATTCTTAGCGTGTCTTCGTGGTGTAATGGTCAGCACACTGAGCCGGTATTTCAGAGATCCGTGGTTCGATTCCCGGCGAAGGCAGTGCATATTTTTCATCTCTCCTGCTTCAAAAAAATACCTAATGTCTCTACAGTGGCGCCCGAACTAAAAGGGTTGTGGATGATGACTCTCCACACCCAGGATTTGGCGACTAGGTCCCCTAAAACCCTAGTCGCCCTTTAAAAAGGGGAGTATATAAGGTATATCTCCCACATTCTTAGCGTGTCTTCGTGGTGTAATGGTCAGCACACTGAGCCGGTATTTCAGAGATCCGTGGTTCGATTCCCGGCGAAGGCAGTGCATATTTTTCATCTCTCCTGCTTCAAAAAAATACCTAATGTCTCTACAAAGTATGACTTTTATTATTTTATTGATATATTTCTATGTAAATATTTTTTTAGGTTTTTCAAATATCCTCAATTCTGGAAAAGGCTTTATAATCAAAAACCCTGTACAAGTAGTAAACCCAAATAGTGGAAACCGGAATTTTGAGAGCTTAATCATGTTACAGAAGAAACCCTTTAATCGCTGTTTTTAAACTGCTCATGGCTCTTCAATAAGCTTGTTGTTAAACAGTATTCAGTTCTCTCCATTGAGTAAAATGCAAAACTGCAAATATTTCATTGTCAAGACTGAGTGTTCTGTGCATGTCTTGTGAGTGAGTGTTGAGTGCATGTTCTTTGCAAACATTTTGAAGTAACTTCTAAACTACAGTCCTGCTCTGGAACAGTGAGCTGAAAAAATTAGCTTTGTTCTGGTGTAGATACTGTGCTGGAGAATAACTGCACGTGAAAGGGATTTAAAATCCTCTTTTATTAAATCATTATTATTTACACACTTCCCAACTCGGGAGGGATACAGAAAGTAAAAGACCACACTTGGGCCTAACTTAACAAATCAAATAAATTTAAATAAATATCTAAACCTAAATAGAAATTAAATTAAAACTTTGCTCGCAGAGCAAATCGCGGAGTTTGGCCTCTAACTAACTGGTGCGTAGCAAGAAATACTAATACTAGCGCACTTCAATTTATTTCAATATGCAATCACGTAGTAGGCACTATGGCTTATAATTTTAGCTGCTAGCTGGTCAGGAGAACGTCGAGACTAAAGCTCTTTCACACTGAGAGGTTTCTACCTCTGGTTTAAATAGTACTTCGCTGTACTTCAAATTAGCATAAGCTGAAAACGCGCGCTTCTTCTGACGGGAAGTTGAAACAGAGAAGAGATAGAAAGATTTAAATTAAAATAAAACCCGGTTAGTTTAACTAAAACCTTACATACTTCCCGCCAGAATTGCGATAGTTAAACTACTTTGGTCCAAACGGACCATGTTGAAACTCGCAATTCTAAAATAGTCAAAATTTCACTGTTCTAAACTTAGGCCACCTCTTACAAGGCAATACCTGTTTGTGAAAAATACAGACGAAATTTGCTGGAACAACAATCTTCAACATTTTTCTTTCAAGTCTTATTCGTCCAACAAGTCTTACTCCTTCCAGCAAAATCTGGAAGGAAATTGATTTTAGTACAACATAATAACAGAATATTCTAGGTGGCACAAATCCTTATTTTTACCTGTGTAAATTCGCACACACACATTATCATTCAAGCACAATTAAATTCTTCCCCCAATGCCCTCTCACCGGTGTTGGATGCAAAGCAAACCGTCATTGCGGGTTTTCTGTGTTCGGGGGTGTTCAAATCTTCTACCTACGATTGACTAACATTAGTTAGAACTTGACATACGAGACCTCAAAAGACGCCCTATATACCAGCTAAATCTGAGGTTCTCACTAGCTTTATGTCTAACACTTTAAGTGTATTTGGTGGAGAGCCTATTTAACACTTGCATTCTAAAATTACTCAAACTTTAACTTTTCATGCATACAATTCGCAGTTTGCACACACAATTCACATTGATATTGCACTTAACGTGCATTGCTAGCATAATATTATTTGTTACATTTTATAACACTTTAACAATTTCATAGCAGTCATGAAATACAAATGTAGGTTAAATTTCTAAGCTTACAGCAAGTGCTTCCTATTCCTTTCTCAAGGTACTTTCCTGAAATATTCCATTACACTGAAATAATAGTCCATAGCCTAAATCGTGTTCTTCAATTTTCCGATTTTTCATTCTAGACATTTTACAAGCGTCATACAAAATCATTTAGTTAACATTTTTCTTTCATTGCTTTTACAAAATTAATCTATTTACAATGCTTAAGAATCTACTTTACAAACATTAAGTAATTTTAAGTGTTTAAGAATTACAAATTTTTTTTTAAACAAAAAAATTTTTCTTTCACGATGAGAACTTATCGCCCACTTGGCGTAAAACTCAACCTCGCTTGAGGTAAAATCGACCCTGCAACTTGCAGTACACTCGAAAATTAACTAAACTTTTGAATACGAAATTCTACTTATCTTGTTATGGTCATCCATCCTTTTCTTGGCCCAATCCTTGAAAGTTGAGTATGTTGCAGCTTGGTTCAGTCTCCTTGACTTTGGTTGTTGGTCCTTGAGAGCTTGCTCATCTCTTTTCCTTTTACAATTCCGTCGTTGTATTCTCGCGTATTTGCTCCTAGGAGGAGGTTGTTCTGCTGGGCGTTTGGTGGACTGGGCCCTTCGCTCACCTAGAAGGAGGTTGTTCTGCTGGGCGTTTGGTGGACTGGGCCCTTCGCTCTTGGGCCCTTGTTCGTTGCTGCTCCTGGTTCCTCCTGTATTCGGGACGTTGATTCTCAGGCTGCAATCGACGCTGCTTGCTTCTCAGGCACCTGTCCGATGATTCCGCAGTTCTTTTGGATACATTGGGCTTTCCTTGCCCATTCTGCTTTCGTCTCTTGGTTTGCTCGTAGGTCCGTTCGTAGGTCTGCTCACCTGCATCGTGAGACTTTCTTTTGAATCCACTTTTTTGGTTCCTACTACTTTGTTGAGGGAGAGCTTTCTTTTTCTGACTTTTCGATGCCGTTGTAGCTGGTTCCTGTTGTTTTCGCCGAAGTACATCTTCCTGGCTAATCGATTGCCTCGGATCCTGAAAAAAATCTTTAAATATTTCCATTTTGTACTGCCTCGGATCCTGGGAAAATTTTTAAATATTTCCATTTTATTACGGTTATAAAAAGGTTTGATTTGGTCAACATTCGCAGTAATTCTCCGCCCATCGTTTCTTCTTAGTATTACCACCGCTTGTGTAACTTTCTCGATGATGTAAGGTCCTTCAAAACGCGAAAAAATTTCCCCACCTTTTCTTCTGGGGCATTTGACAAGTTATGCCTTATTTTCAATACTTCATCTCCCACATTGTACTTGACCCCTCTTCTCTTTTGGTCATAATATAATTTTTGTTTCCTCTGGGCCATTTCTATGTTACCGGTAGCTTCCCGTATTAAATTCTGTATGTCACTCATTTTAAATTCTTCTGCCCTTTCCTGGACAAAGAAAGGTTTATCTAAAAGCGTCAAAATTTTTCTTCCTAGCAACAGTTCAGCGGGTGTTTTTTGTGTAGTATCGTGTTTGGCGGTCCTAAGGGCAAATGCAAATTCATTTATATGGCTATCACAGGTAGAGTGATAGTTTTTCACATAACTTCGAATTATTTTCACTACATTTCTATTAACCCGTTCCGCTATGTTTGACTGCGGACGATACGGGACCATCTTTAGATGACGTATGCCCAGTTTTGCACACATTTCCTCAAACATTTTACTAACAAACTGAGGACCATTGTCTGAAATAACTTTTAGGGGCGCCCCGTATTTTAAAATATACTTATTTAGAATTGAATCTACTACAATTTTTGCAGACGCGCGTTTTAACGGAATTAACTCTAACCATTTGCTAAAATGATCCACTATAACTAAAAGATATCGGCTTTTATTAACTTTACTTCGAGGGTAAGGTCCAAGTAAATCGATGCCTATTATTTGATTTGGGAATTCTGATTTAATACTATTTAGGAACCCGGCCGGGCGGAAATTAACATAATTATTTAATTGACATGTTGGGCACGACTGGACATACGCCCTAGTAAACTTTTGCAGTTCTGGAAAGAAAACTGCCTCGCGAACTCTCTGAACAGTTTTTCTTATACCTAAATGAGCCGAAATGGCACAATCATGCAACTCTTCTAATACATTCAACCTCATGCTAGCTGGGATAACCGGTCTATATTCATGATTCTCATTAGTAGCTTTCGTATAGAATAACAGTCCGTCAATTAATTCGTAATTTTCGGCCCTATTTCTTATCGGCACAATATCCGGATGATTGAAATTCTCAGGGTCGGCCAAATAATTGTATATATTTTTGAACTCCGGATCTTTTTTGAGTTCGGCTATTACTGTTTCACGAGAATCTAATACTTTGGATGTTAACATGGCTATCTTAATTACACTTCCATTTTCATCTAAGTTAATTCTGCTTAAAGCATCTGCCACAACATTTTCTTTTCCCGGCGTATGTTTAATTATTAGGTTATATTCCTGTAATTTGAGAGCCCACCTTATTAATCTGGGTGATAAATTTTTTCCAGAATAGAGTCTAGTGACCGCCGCGTGGTCGGTATATACAGTTACTGGAGAACTTCCAAAGAACACACGAAATTTCTGTACTGATGCTAACACTGCGAGAGTTTCTCTCTCTGTTGCGGAATAGTTTCTCTGGGTTTCATTTAATGTTCGGCTGAAAAAAGCCACGGGTTGACCATTTTGGGAAAGCACTGCACCAATCGCGAAATCTGAAGCGTCCGCTGAAATCTCTAATCCTTTATCCCCTTCTGGAAATTTTAAGACGGGAGCTTGAGTCAATGCGTCTTTCAGTTTTTGAAACGCCAAGTTGGCTTCTGCTGACCACGAAAACCTAGCTTTCTTTCTTTTCAACTTTAGCAGCGGCTCAGCTATTTTTGCAAAGTCTTTAATGAAGGACCGATAGTATGAACACATCCCAAGAAACGACGATAATTTCTTCGCTGTTTTAGGAACAGGATAATTTTTAATAGCTATTATTTTTGATTGATCAGTTTCGATTCCCTTTTGGGAAATTTTAAATCCTAAATAACGTAACTCTTTTGCGGCAAATTTACATTTGGACGCATTTATCTTTAAACCAGCTTCATTTAACAATGAAAACACTTTTCTTAAATCTTGTAAGTGTTGTTCTAGATTACTACTCGTAATTATAATATCGTCTAAATATATGAACGTGCTTTTACCAAGGACTGGTCTTAAGACGATGTCCATACATCTTTGGAACGTTGCCGGCGCGCCGGATAAACCAAAAGGCATTCTAAGAAATGCGTACGTGCCAGACTTAGTTATGAACGCGGTTTTGTGTACGTCTTCGGGTTTTACCCCAATCTGAAAATAGCCACTCGTAAGATCTAACGTAGTCATGTATTTTGTAGACGAAATATTTCGAATTATTTCTTCAATTATCGGCAACGGATATACAGGATATTTTGTAACTGAATTTAACTTGCGATAATCTATAGCAAAACGCCACCGCTTCGGGTGCGTAATCGGGTAATCATTATTTTTCCTACACAGGACAACAGGGCTAGCGTAACTGCTAGAAATTGGCGTGATGATTTTATTCTCTAACATCTCTTTAATATAATATTCAATTATTTCTTCCTTGACTCTGTCATAGCGGTAAGGCTTTTGCCTAACTGGCTGAGCATCCCCCGTGTCAATGTCGTGGTTCACAACCTGTGTGAAACCCGGTACATCACTAAATAAATTCGAAAATTTACTTACCAGTCCCTGGATTTTTTCATTTTCTTCTGCTGGTAAATGTTCCAAGTCCAGTTGCGGGGGCTTATCATTCTTGATTTCTATTGCTTTCATATTTAACGTCAACTCTCCCCCTTTGAAATCAATCTCCCCTTGGGCCGCTATGACATCCGTGTCTCTTGCACTAAAAATTCTGTAACGGCGAAAGTGCTTTTTGAAGAATCTTTCCGATACAAAGCTGCTTTGCGCTCCTGTATCCAAGAGGGCTGTCGACGGTATGTTGTTAATTAGAACTTCAATCTTCGGTAAACTCAAATTCTTCACGACCACGGTGTTTAAATTGATTTTGGAAGGGTTTTGCGCTGCTTCGGACTTCTTCACCTTCCTCGAAGAAATCCATCTTAGTTTAAATTCTTCTTATTCTGGTTGCCCTCGGAATCTTTGCTTGTTCTTCTATTGAATTCCCTTCGTTCGCCGCTCGATTTAGGAGACACATCTTTCTTCGGCCATTGCTTCGCCTTATTCCCGTAACTTTGATTTTGCTTCTGCTGGGGTCTTGGCGAACTCCACTGACTTCTTCGCTCAAATTGGCGTCGTCGCTCGTTGTCGGCTGTTCTTCGGCTTTCAAATTGTACTGCGAGCTCAAATAATCTGTCGAGCGTCGTTGGGTTTCTTAGTTCGATGAAATCTTGAACTTGGGGCAGCAGCCTAGGAAGTATAATTTGAATAATTTCAGGATCCGGGCGACTTCCATACAAAAGCTTGAAAACTTGAATTTTTCTCAAAATAAAATTTGACAAATCTTCTATTTTTTCTTGATATCGACTAAAAAGTTCCGCTTCCAGTCTAGCTCGGTCTCGTACCACAGGAAATGCTTTCACTAAGGAATTCTTGAAATTTTCATACGTATATGTGGGGCTTCCTGGTTCCCCCAAGAGATTCTTTCCAATGCACTTGAACCAACTTAGCGCCCTGCCCTTCAAAGCGCTGGTATCAAGAGCGACTTTCTGAAATTCGTGGACTGGATATAGCATGAAGGGGGAATCTAGCTTTTCCAGGAAATTAATTACGGCTGTCTTGCCGTCAAAACTTTTGCGCTTTCTTCATGGCTGCTCTCATGGTTTGTACGATGTAGCCAAATCCTTCTAGGCCAGGAGGTGCTATCTCAGGATTCTGGACAGGTACGGCAGGTATCTCAGATTCGTCTTCTTGTCTTTGAAGCCATCCTCTTCTTTTTGTTCGGGCGCCACTGTCAGGACTGAGTGTTCTGTGCATGTTCTTTGCAAACATTTTGAAGTAACTCCTTCTAAACTACAGTCCTGCTCTGGAACAGTGAGCTGAAAAAATTAGCTTTGTTCTGGTGTAGATACTGTGCTGGAGAATAACTGCACGTGAAAGGGATTTAAAATCCTCTTTTATTAAATCACTATTATTTACACACTTCCCAACTCGGGAGGGATACAGAAAGTAAAAGACCACACTTGGGCCTAACTTAACAAATCAAATAAATTTAAATAAATATCTAAACCTAAATAGAAATTAAATTAAAACTTTGCTCGCAGAGCAAATCGCGGAGTTTGGCCTCTAACTAACTGGTGCGTAGCAAGAAATACTAATACTAGCGCACTTCAATTTATTTCAATATGCAATCACGTAGTAAGCACTATGGCTTATAATTTTAGCTGCTAGCTGGTCAGGAGAACGTCGAGCAGAATGACCGTGATCTGAGACTAAAGCTCTCTCACACTGAGAGGTTTCTACCTCTGGTTTAAATAGTACTTCGCTGTACTTCAAATTAGCATAAGCTGAAAACGCGCGCTTCTTCTGACGGGAAGTTGAAACAGAGAAGAGATAGAAAGATTTAAATTAAAATAAAACTTGGTTAGTTTAACTAAAACCTTACATCATGAGTAAAAGTGGCTCCAACATCAGAGAAATTTAAAAGTAATGTCATTGGAAAAATTTCCTTTCCTTTTTATTGTTATAAAAGTAGCCTAATATTTGATAGTTAAAAATGATACCTGATTTAGTTCTTTGCTTTTTATTTATTTCCGTTAGTGATAGCAGTTTGCTTAACTGGGCATTCAGGACTCGTTTCAGGACAGCAAGGAGAGAAACTTTAAAATTTTCGCTTCCAAGCAGATTAATTCAATGATATGCATTTTATATTCTTCTAGGGAAAGTAATAAACACATATAGATAATGAGTCATTTTTTCAGATATTGAGGATGATTATTTTAATAGTTTAGTAAAGGGAGGTTGGATTTATAGTAAATACGGAGAAAAGTAACGACAATTTCGCAACGAAATTTAACATGATTTGAATTAGTAGTTTATAATTATATTATAAAGAATAGTTAACATTTATGCAGAAAAACTGCACCGTTGTTAATAACTAATAGATAAATTTGATGGGAAACTGGGATATTCAATAAACCGTAACTTATAGGTTAATATTTAATTGTTATCGCGATCACCTTAGTAGAAATAGCCAAATTTTCAAAATGTCCAAACTCTGGCAATCATGCTCATAACCATTCTTCACGAAATAATATGTTGTGTTTGGTAGATAACTGGTATTGTCAAGATTTGCGCGATGCCGAATCTTTGCAATTTTTTTTGTGTTTTTTAAGCGAAAATAGATCACTGTGTACTCGAGGAGTAGCGCAAAAATATTACGAAAAGATTTCGAGAAAAATGTAAGTATTTTATTTTTTCACGTAATTCTTATTTAATAATTAAAATTTGTAATTTTAAATTGCTAAACTATTGTTTTGTTTCATATTTTGACAATGTTTGCGGGTTTACGATGAATATCGATAGTTTGAAAATCTTAAAAAAAAAAAAAAAAACGCAGCGAAAACTACCAACTTGTATCCGATAAGTAACTTTTATTTTCTCATCTGTTGAAAATCACCAAATTCTTCTTAAGTAGTTGCATGACTGCATATAAGTACCTTTATTCAAATGGTACTTTTTTTAGTAGCAGGGGGAAAAATGATAAATGGCGATTTATCTGCTCGTTTCTATCACATTAGAGAAAGCTGGAAAATCGTTAAATTAGTTATCTTACCAAAGCATAAACAATAATTAAAATTTTATTCTTCGAACAAACATGCATAAAACCATTGTTATTAAATTTTTAAGGATGAAGATTTGTGTCCTATAATTTTGATGTATTATGCAGTATTGTTTTTTTAAAAAACTGTTTTTGAGTACAGGACCATTATTAATTTTCGGTTTTAAATACAAATAGTTTAAATTTATCCTTCCTAAATCTCGAAGAAAGAGTACAAAAGTTTACTATGAAAAATGAATTTTACAATTCTGAGTATAAATTCCAAAAATAGTTCACAAATGAAATTTTATTCCTCTGATGGAATTCAATGGCTCTGCAGTTTATCATCATGTCATACGGTGAAAACGCATAGCCGCGGTAGATAGATGGTTTTTGAAGTTTATATTTTTTATGGGGGAGGGGAAGAATTCACTTCAATAAAGTAGAGTGAACAACATAATAAATGGAGCGAAACATTCAAGCATTGAAATATTTTGAAATCATATTCAGCTATTTGAAAGAGCTGAAAATTTGAACACTTTAAAGTTAGTTATAAATACAATCATTCATGAACGATGATTTCAGCAACTCAATCATAAATGCAACCATTTATACCCAGAAATCGGCATATGCACTCAAACGTTCGAATGATTGCAGGTAAAGGTAAAAAGGCTTAATCAAAATTTTTCTGTATACAAAATAGTATGTTTTCCAATATTAAAGATTTTTGACTATTAAATAACCATTATCAAGTAATTAATAAAATATCGTAAACGCGATTTCATAGATAGAGAAATCTACGGCTGACCAAATATGATTACCTAGTTTGTTGCTCAGTTTGACAAGGCGCAATATTTGGCGATTTATGACATTGTTTGTTCCGAAATATCAAGAAAAGATTTTACTCCTTGTTCTTAAATAAGTATATAAGGTATTATCTATCTCCTTCCTTCCAGCATTCTTTTATCGTGTAACGGCAGCACACTCGGCGCGTATTTGGGATGTCCAGGGTTCGAGTCCGGGGAAGAAATTGCTCTTTTTTTACGTCTCCTGATTAAAAAAAACTAATAACTCTTCAGTGGTGCCCGAACTAGAAAAGTGGTGGATGGTGATTCTTCACAATCAGGATTCGGCGACGACGTGCCCTAATCGCCAAATCGCTAACTCTACGCATTTACGGCTTACAATAATAGTTCTTCAGCCTCCTCGGTAGGTATGGTGGTTAATGAAAGTCAAGTATAAAATAGATGAGTTCGGATTCAAATGCCAGATAAAGCATAGATGTTTGTACCTACGTTTTCTACTCTTAGTCTTGCGGTGTCGCCTGCTGTAGCAAGCCCTAGTTAACACTCTTGTCGAAATGGCACAATGATCAATACTTGTGGGTGTCTTGCAGCACATGTCAAAGTGCTAAACAGTAAAAAACTATAAACACTAAATAAATTAGAGTTTATATCATATTATTAGAATTTTCCTTTCGTTGATAGTGGGATGCCTGATCCACTGAAGCCTTATATATCCGCCTCCAAGCCCCACTCTTGTAACTGTCAATAATACAATATCTAGGACACACTTGCATCAGGGTCTTTGCCAATTACTATATTCCAACTATTGAAAATAGAGAAGGTGACTGAACAAGACTGTAACAAATTGCTAAAAATTAAGAACTGAAAAGGGCAGATGAGCAAATACTACATAAATAAATAAATAAAAGATAAATAAGCAAAAAATAAATGCATAAGTAAGGGAGTTACATAAAAGGAATTAAGAGTGTACAGTCAGCAATGGAGTTAGATAAATAGACAATGTTGAGGTTGCGACATATTGCTAGCAGTTAAAAGCAGAAACATATATATAGAACAAAATGCAGTTATGAAACAGAAGTATTCAGTGAAAAAAGCAGAGCGGTAATTGCATTATGAAGTGGCAGATAATGCACGAGGAAGAGACTAAAAACAAATGAATTGAATGGGGATCTTACTGTGATCGTGACACATGCAGAAGAAGAAAATTCAGAAATGTCTATATACAACAAATTTGGGTTATACGGTAGAGAAGATACGCAAAAATGAGAATAAAAATTTTGCAGTAGTAATAATCTCACATGATGTACAGTGAATGACGTGGTGAAAATAAGAAGGCATATAAATATTGAAATACATACCATATTTAAAAAAATGAAAGGCGTAGGGAATCGCATTAAATAATACAAAAAATTACAATAGTGGAACTTTACGAAAATTGCATAGTACACGATACTAACGAATTAACGAGTAAATACTGATGAAATTGTAATAGGACACATTTACAATTTTAAGAGAATGGGAAAGAACACAAGTACGGTAGAGCCAGAAATTCTTGTAGGAATTTATTTAATCTAGAATGTTGGAAATAGAGTTGGCTATTCTTATGCGTTTGAGAGAAAGGCTATTTCTAAATGTACTGTCTGCCCAAACTGTTACATTCCCATCCACGAGTTTGCGAAGATGATGGTTGGCGGTATCTCAGCAACCTTAAGAGATAGTCTGCATCTCCTACAAGTACACTGTTCGTTATCACGAAAACGAAACCGTTGCAGCTAGCAGGCTAAATAGGCCATAACCAATTAAATGCTACGTTAAGGGTGAAAAGGCACTGATTCATCGTTTTCTAGTTTTAGGGAAGAATTTATGTACCATTCTTCCTGTTGTTTCAGGGGTCCCAAAGAAATTGCCACTGTTTGAGGTGTTTCTTTATTCAATATACCCGTTAGATAGAAACCTAGAAGTGGCTTATTTAGTATACTTGCATGAAACTTGGCGGCTGTTATTTTCGTGATCATATCAGCCTTTTTATTTCCAATGATTCTCATATAACTCATTGCAGTTTCAGCTGGAACTTACTCCAGTTTCAGACTAAGTCTGATTTGCATGCCAAAGATTTGTTTCTGGATCTTTCTAAGGAGAATATTTCTACTTCTACGGCTTGCAGACTCAAAGCAGAGTTTGCGTAAATGACTTAATTTACTAGGACTATTTGTTATGCCCACCTTTAGGTCACAACCAGCTTGCGGGTACTTTCATTGTGTAGCCGTTCCTCCACTAAAAACTATATCTTACACTTCCCCAAAAATTCAAACCCTATTATTTTGCTTGAAATCAATAAAAAAATCAAGCAATTAAATTTTAACAAAATTGCTGTATATACTTTTAAAATTGAAAAATATATAGATAAATATCAAAAAGAGCATATCTTCAGAATTTTCGATGCACAGTTTCACGCGTTGGAGATAAAAATGTTTTTTTTGTACAACTTTGCCATCTCTAACTTTGAAATCGAGTTTGTTAATCCGTTAAAGTTTTACAAAATATAAAATTGATAATAAAACAAATTCCAAATTTCAAATTTGGACTTCCAGATTCCCATATTCGCAGAAGGATTACGTCATTCAAAATTGGATGGTTCTAAGTACCGTTGTTTTATCAGAATGCGAGAAACGCATATACATTTATGCAGATTCTTCATTAATTAATTTCTTCAAATGTAATACAAGGCGATAATGTTTGTTAGCAACAATTTGAAGAGTGAAACGGACATTCAGAGTGATTTGACGCAAAATCGCAAAACGAAAACTTTGGTCCTTCAGCGTCAAATCCCCTTTGGACTAATACCGGGTTAACACTAGGATGGATTTTATACTAGGACGACAGTAATTCACCGGACTCTGAACAATTAAGGCGCGTTAATGAGGATTAGGACTTGTAATACAAATACCATTGAAGCAGAATATACTTTCAATATACTGGAAAAAAGTGTAAAACTCTTAAACATCTCTTAAACAAGTAACACAGGAAAATTATAAGTTTAACATTGAAAATAAAATAAGCCAAGCAACATAAACAGCAGCTGCGGCATAAGAGTACTTAAAAAAAGTTCGCTTTATGTCTTATTTCTAGTGCAAAATCATGTTCAGCCCATCGAAGAGAAGCCGACTGTAATTTTAAAATTTCGAGATAATATTATAATGGTAATAAAAACGTCAGTATTCGCGCGAATTAAAGCAGTAATAATAATAAAATAATAATAATACACTAAGAAGATGGAAATATAGGGTGTTTCGTAAACTGCGCAGGCTTAAAAAATGCAATAACTAAATTAAAGCTGCACAAAAAGTCAATTTTTGTTTTCCATTTTTTCTATTTACAATCCGGTACAATACCGGGAAACGAAGTCTGCCGCATGTCCATCTCTACTTTTTCGGCAGGCATTTTACAGTGAAGTTCATCATAACGCTTTCACGCCGAATTTCACCATAACGCTTCTTTGTTGATTTGCCGATGAACCTTTGAAATTCTCTCTTTAGTTCAGGAGATGATTATGGTTTTTTTATGTAAACATTTGACTTGATATTTAACTCTATAAAAAGAAATTGCAACATGTGTAGTTAACAAGACCTTACAAGCCATTTCTGGTCATCGCCACGATATCTAATCACGAAATAGGAACTTATGCATGAAACAAGTTTATTAACTAGTTTAGTGAGATATGTGATAGGCAGTTCAGACTGAAATGTTGTCCAACGAAAACATTGTGGAAAAAAATATCGCGGGCGAAAACATCAAAAAGAAGAAAATTGTGGCGCAGCACAGTAAACTGAAGATCAAATTGCATGCTGGCAGAATAAACGATCTGAAAACAGTCGACGGGTAAGAGTTTCTTTACTTCATTTTAGCGAAATGAAAATTTTTCGCAAAAACAAAATAAAAGAAATATTTGCCCTAAATTTTAACTTCCGCATTAAATATTTATGAATATATAAATAAACAACGTCATTCAAAATTTGATTACGTCATTTAAAATAAAAAACAATAAAAAAATTCAGATATCTGAAATCTAAAGGTATTTTTCTCTTGGTTACATTTTGTAAATCAAACATATTGACAGTTAAATTAAAAATTTTTAAGCTGACATTTTTTTCAAACAATCCTAATATGTTTAATTAATCTTCAAGTAACTGACTTTAATTTAAATTAAAAAGAAGCAAAATAAGCTTCCAAATGGGATAAAACTTGAGAATAAGTAATGACAACATAGTCTCTTTCTCTTATTTGTTAAACCTTTTGTTCAACACATAAAATTAAAATACATATGTCTGTGTATAAATAATTCTAAATTTTGTACGTAAATACAAAATGTATCTGTATAATGCTAGGGCACCTGGGAAAAACTTACTTGAAATTATTTTAGTCACTGAATGCAGATGCTCACTGACCAAACGACTTCTTTTCCTATTAGTTTTCAATTGTGAAAAAAGCCGTTGACAAATACGTAACTATATTCACAAACAAACCAATTATTCTTAGTGCAAAAATTCGTAAATGAGAGTAAGCACTTTTATTTGACAAATACGAATAATCGTTAATCAAATATGTCCGTTCAAATCTTTGAATAAGATTTATATTACATTATAAATTAAGTAGCTCCATTCATAGATTTACGAGTAAGTTATTCACGTTAGTTTTTACTGGTAATGAAAATGATGTAAACTCGGACTTCAGACAATTAAAATCTTAGAATATTTGCAACATCATATTTGAAGCAAATACATAATTGAAAGGTATTCACGGATCGCAAGTATGAGACTATTGGTATAACAAAATATGGTGACGGAAAAGAAAGCAAAGAGAAACAACGCAATTCTAAAACATGGTGGTAGAAAATAAAGCAGTGCGGGAAGCTTCACATATTTAAAACGTCTTAGTAAAATATGGCGATAAAAATAAAACACCTAGAAATTTTCGGATATATTTTTACCTCTATATTTCACTCTTCTCTATTAACTAATAAAATTTTGCTGAAAAATCAAGAATGAAACCATATTGAAAATTTAGAAATCAGTCAACAGAATTTTAGACACTTGCTGCTAGGTTATTAAAGGTCATTATTTAATTAACATCTTATATGAAGCATATTAGTAGATACTCTCGAAAATGTAGTATGAAAAAAGGAAGAGGGAGATACATAAATTTTAAAATTATCTTACGTGCTTTATGTAACATTAAGTTTTACGAACTTCTAGTTTTGAATGCTGAAATTTTCTTCTTCCATTTTCAGTAAAATTTTTTTCAGGAATACAAAAATTTGATAAATAGAGGCAACCATGTTACTTATTTCTTTTTGTGTTCAGAGATCATTATTCGAAAATCCATTTCAAATGTTTTTAATCAGAAAACTCATGTCTGCGTTGTTATCATCATATGCGATGATTTGTAGGCGTTTTATTTTTACCACAATATTTTATATGACGATGCATTCATTACAATTGCGAAAGTTTTGCTTCGCTTTGTTTTCTACCACAATGCTTTAGATTGCTAGGTTTTCTTCTTTTTTAATTTCTTTCAAATGATATTTTGTACAACGGCGTTTTCTAAATGCGTTTTACTCTTCGCGGAGTTTCCACCCGCGTTTCTTCTTGCAGTATTATTTATCACTATAAACTCTGAAATGAAACGCTTCATTGAGTTTGATCTAAACAAATATTCAATTTATCGAAGTGATTGTATGTATGTAAAGAAATTGGTAAGAACAGTGGGGACAGTCTTCCGATAAAGAACTGCTTTAGGACAATGGTCTATATAACAAATTGTCTGTTTATTAAATCAAATTCATATTGTTTCAATATTTCACTTCTTCTTATTTATAATTTTAATTCATATTTAAAAATTCAATAGAAAATCACAGAGGACAAATTTTGAGCTAATTTATATAATGCACATAGGCAAAAAAGCAACTTTGCTTGGCATAGATTCTGAATAAAATTCTGTCGATTTTGAGAGCCCAGACATAGGTTTCTCTTCTTTACAGCAGAAAAATAATTTCGCGCCATTTTGCTTTTACGTTCATATCGAGTTCTTTCAATGTCGAAATTATCTCATATTTTTTTAAGAGGAATTAGTGTAATGTATACATTGGGAAAACAACACTGTTGTTCTCTCCCTTTGTACAAGAATCCAAAAGTCATCAGAAAACGCAAAAATTCAACATGGCTCATAAATATGACATCGCCCACATTAAAAAAAAATAGGCTTCCACACTGAGCTTTGGCGCACATTTCGCGAACAGCGCTTGGTTAACCGAAAAATAGCTTAATTTTTGATTAATACTATCCTACAATTTTCTTGCATTATTTTGCTATTGCTATGTTTGACGCTTTTTTATAGTTGTGAACGTTTTCTTCTTAGTTGAGATCTAGACATTTCCTTATTTTAACCGTTTTGTTCCTTTTCCCTACCATTTCATACTTTGGGGTATACAAAAGTAAAGGAATAAAATAAATAATTTACTCGCGAAAAGCTAAACTACATTATTTTTCAGGAGCAACAAACTAAAAGAAAAATAATTGTAACAATGCTAACCTGAAAAAAATAATGTTTGCGATGAGAAGGAATTAAAAAGAAAGGAACAATTATTCAATTATTCTTTTTTAAAACGCATAATTTTATGCTGCGATGCGTAAGAGCGATCACTCTCTTAAAATGTAGCAGACGTGGCAAAATTAAGGAATGGCACAGTACATAACTGCTTTAAAAATAATTTCATTTTTAATATTTGAAATTATTGAAAAACATAAAAAACTAATTAAATCAGCGCTTTTCCTTTTTTAAGCATGTCACAAAAATAAACTTAAAAACAAACAAAAAGTAATTAAATGTAGCTGGATTTTAAATATGAGAAAATAAACCTGGTATACATTTTTCCAAAATGTTCCCATTATTATCGATAAAGGAAAGTGCAGAATGATAATCCTTCCTGAAAACTGAAGAGAGAAAAGTTTAAAAACTGTTAAAATAAAGCAAATATGCTAGAAAAAGTTTGAAGTCGTTAAGATTTTAATTCCCATGGAAGAATCATTATTATGAAAATGATGATGAGAAAGGATTTTATATCTAATAAATTCTTGTAATCCAATTTTTCTAATGCAAAATCACGGTGATTTTTATTAAAAATAATTGTGGAAGGGGAGCAGATAACCATTTGCCAGCGAAGGAAGCAACTTATATGATATAAATAATTGTTCCTCATTACTTTCTTCAAAGATACTCTGTAGCAAACAATCTGTCTTTACGCTTACTTTAAAACGTTTTTTAATATTTCTTTTTATTAAAAGGCAAAGATTACCAAAGCAAGTTTTTCTTTTTTAAATAGGATTATTATTTTGACTCATTCGTTATTTATAGCGACTGAACCATTATTTCTCTCTTTCATATTTTATTAGGGGGAAATTAAGAAAGTAAATCGGTATTTTTATTAACAACCAATGTCATAGCCTTAAAGTACGTTTGAATGTAATTACTTCCTGATTTCTAATTTAATAATTTATTAAAAAAAGAAATAATTAAAAAGAAATTCCAAATTTGGGTTTTCAGATGCCCATATTCGGGTGGAAACGTACGTTATTCAAAATTGGATGGCTCTAGGTACCGTTGTTTTATCACAACACGAGAAACATATATAAATTTATGTAGATTCTTCATTATATAATTTCCTTAAATATAATGCAGGGCTCTAATATTTGGTGGCAACAATTTAAAAATGTACTGACATTTCAACGCAAAATTCCAAAACGAAATTAATAGCCCTTCTGAGCTAACGCTCCTTTGGGCTAAAATCTGAAAGGTTTAGGAATTTAACAGTCACTCAAAGGGCTTTTAAAGCTTTATTTTCTTCTAACTTACGACATATATAATTCAAAGCAAAATGAAAAAAAAATTAGAATTCCTGATGCAAGTGTTGGCATACATTTTTGTATTTTTTTCAGTGTTTTATTAATTCATCAAATCAATGTTCAATTTTCTTTAGTCAGATAGCTTACAAATATTTTTTTGTTCTTTTTATTATTAGCGTTTTGTGTATTGATTTTATTTATTAAATATCATGTTCTTCGTACTTACGCCACAGAAACTCAATTCAACTGTAAAATCGCAAAATATTTAACAACAACATATCTTTAAAATTTCCAATAGACAGGCTTGCGAGTTGGAGATAAGGATGTTTAATTTCGTACAGTGTTGTCATTAGTCGCTTTCAACCGTTGAGTTTGTTGATCAAAAATTTCTTAAAGCTTTACGAAATAGGAAGCAAATAAAAAAATAATATTGTTATTCTATGAAAATACTGACTATGTTTAATTAGATAGATCATGAATTAAATGCAGTTTTTTTATTTAAATTAATGCGCTTCAAATGTACGAAAGAGTATTAAGAACTGCATCTATTGTTTTCAAACAGATTAGTTTGTTAATCCACAACGGACAGATTCAATTTGAAAGATAAATATCTAAAATTTTATCGACAACAGAATCGAATGAAAAACTTCTTAAAAAAAAACGGCAGGCCGTGGAATCGTTTCCAGCTTAATTTCCCGTTATGCGTCAGGAGGAAAATTTCCAACAGCTTTTGACAGAGAAGTTGAGGCTATCTGAATTGCTCCGACATGTTTCTTGGTTTTTGAGCATAGATTTTTAAGAGCGGTCAGTCTTTCTGATTCCAAGGATGCAATACAGGCCCTTAATTCTTCGAGCTTGCCCTCATCGATGGTAATCTCCCAATGTCAGCACTATTTACGAGAGTTGGCTTTAAAAATGAAACGTGTGTTTTTTTAGCGGATATTTGGTCACTGTGCCATTTTTCGGAACGAGCATGCCAACTGCCTGCCCAAAAGGGGCTCGAGTCTATTATAAAGGAAATTTTTGACGTTATAGTTTCATTCTATTTCGTTATATCAAGCAAATTATGGGCAAAGCTATAAATTGCATATCCAAGATAGGATAAAATGTTGGAGAACGTAGCAATCCTCAGCTGTCCAAGGCGGGAAGTTGTTGCCGAATTCTCGCTCCTAACTGGACATGACTACTTGGTGGAGCACCTCCATCGCATTAGAATTTTTCGAATCCTGTCTGTCGTCTCTATAATTCGGCAGATCCAATAAACAGAGGCCACCTCCGTCGATGTGTGTCTCTTCTGAGCGACTCGAAAGCTTTATTGGCGTGATAGAGAACTTTTGAGGCAATGACTTCGGTCACTTTCATGTGCCTCTTTTATTATTTGTTTGTACTTTTGTATTTGCCTTGTCACTGGAAATCTCTGGAGATACCGTAAAAAGTATATTTAGTTCCTTTGATTCCTGTGCAATGTTCGATGACGTTTCCTGTCAAAGCACTATTAGATAGATTAATTCTGGTACTGGAGATTATGTGATTGTTAGCCGAATCATTCCACAAGACAAAAAGAGATTCAATGTTATCTGCGTCCGAGTCACCTAAGTTCACAAAAATTTATCTTTGTGAAATATAGTGCTGAGATACAAAAAACTCAGTGTTGCATTATGGATGGTTTTAAGCTATAGACACAATTTATTAGGGGGACTGTTCCGGTATTGAAGACTTTGCGTAATTCTTAACCGGACCATTGACAAGATTAAACAGAATCGACATTATTTTATGCACATGTATTGGACTCTGGCAATAAGTTATCTTTATCGTTTTGCATAATTTGATGTAGAGACACAAAGGATTCAGTGCTGTGTAATAGACTGCTTAAAACTATAGACGCATTTTTTAAAAAATATATAATGTGTAATATTTTTAATGCATAAACAAGATTTGAGGAATTCCAATGACTAATCATGGATACCTTGTGTTTGAATTATTATGTTATACAGCATGGCTCCGAAAGTTGTTTTTTCCCGAATTCATAATTTCTTTTTTGTAGTAAATTCCGAAAATTCTGTTTTAATATATGTTAGCGTTAAAAAAGTATGCTTAATAGAGCATAGTACAGGTTGATGAACGTAATTACGTTCAGCTTGTACTATAATGAAATAAATCCTGTATATTTTACGCGTTTTTACTGTAACAATATACTATCCGCTTTGCAAAATCTAAAGAGCTGAGAGTATGGTACCAAAAGGTACATACTGTTCTATACACTGCGTTTCATTTCAAATACTTTTTTAATATTTTATATTCTATTTTGAGATGGAAATTAAAAAATTTAATTTAAAATTGCTTCTTTATTTACTATTTACTATAGATTAACTTTGTAAATGTAATACATAAATTTTCTTATCATATATGAGTGGTATGCCTTGAGTATTGAACATTCGAGATTATATTTCATCCAGATGATTTAAATGCCATTCGAAAAGGCACTTTGATATTGAATTGTAGGAAAATACTGTGCTTGACAACAATCTGATCGATTGTGAGTGCAGAACACAAAAAGAACAAAAAGGCCGGACTCCGTATAAAACAAAAATATTCTATTCGCATTTTGTGAGAAAAGTTTGAAAGGATAAATATATTTCACAGTTATTTGCTTGTGCTGCATTTTATCATTTTATAGTTAATCTCAGTGCAAATAAATTATTAATACGTGAACACCAATACACTAATACACCAGTGCATTCCTGAAAATATAGCATGTATTTATTGAATAATGAAATACTTCTTGAATAATAAAAATGAAAAGTTCATAAGATATGTGAAAGGAGAAAAAAGTTAACCTTAGACTGTAATTAGTTAGATTTAAAAAAAACTATTAATTTTTTCAGAGACTAACATATATCCTTTTTGTTTCAAAGAGGAAAACTATAGTATAGAACATTTTATCTGTCTCTTAGAAAAGACAAGTTACGTTATTAAATTTTGCTTAATTTTAAAGGGTATAAACAGAGATTTACAAGTGATACTGTTATTGTTTATATGCTGTTTTGTCTCATATATAATAGATATATTGTTTCATATTTGTAAATTTTTATCTAAAATAGTTACGGTATTTCGTTTTACCCGAGTTCTCTCTTCTACGAGACAATATCGGTTCATATTGTTTTGGATTAGCTATAGAATTATTTTACGTGCTTCTGTATCCAACAACGCAAATATACAGGGACCTTTCTAGTTCGACTCTAATAAATGCAAGCAGAAGAAAGACTTTGTCGAAGAAGACTCCCATTTTGGAGACATAAAACTTACCAGTCTCTTTCCAGTCCCGGTTAGACGGGTCATCTCAACACTTTTCGTATAATTATATTGAATTTAACAAGCCCATCCGCGGTACTAAACCCACGGAATCTTAACTTTCATTTTTACGTTTTTGTTAATATACCCCCGGAGCTAAGATTTTCTGAGTACAGATCTCAAAGAGCACATTAAAATGATTTTTCGGAGGCGACATTATCTTCATTATTGAGGATTCTCGCATATTTTGATGAATTAGTTCCACATTAGATTTTAAATTCGTAGAGCATTCAGAAATATACAAGTAGAGACTAAGAATTACAGTATGCAGTATTTCAAGAATTATTTTAGGCTTTGAAAATTCGTACATAATTAAAGTATGGATCTTTTTGCTTCCATTTATTTATATTAATCGAAATACGGGGAATTAATGTCTTTAACAATGCATCCTCTTTTTGAAAGAGATTATACTTACATATAAAGTAATCAGATGACATTAAATGTATATAGACTTCAGTTAGCTGGTTTAATTGGAATTCAATCAGTTCAATGTTTTTATCTTTTAGATATCTGAATGAGCTGAGATCATAATTAATCAAAATATTTTAAAACATCAAACAACATGCTTAGGAAAAATATTTATTTATTGAAAGGTTTGTGAAAGAATTTTAATTTATACTCATCATATTATTTGAATAGCGATTATGAAGTTAAAAATAGGGTATTTTAATTTCAGATTATCAGTTTTCAGATTCTACCAGCAGCCTTGTTTGTTGCCCTCTCTCGCAGACTGCTGGTGGAAATTTAGGCAACGGCAGACAATCACTAATCGTTACTGCGGAATTCTAAAGGAAGTTGTCATTAATAACTGGCTCTAAATCGCACTACTTGGCTGGTCAACGGGATGATACGTAAGTACCCAAAATTATAATAATTACTTACTTCAACGATAATTAAAATTGCGTCAATCAGCTATTTGGTTAGATAGGAAGTCTGATATTTAATGAAATGTACTATATGCACTTTTATACACAAAAAAAATCTTCAAACTATACTTTAAGATGAGAACATTTACATAAACAATTTTAAGTGCAAAATATATGCGTATGGCATTCATATTCTATCAGCAGCTTTCTTTGTTTCCGTCAAAAGGCCTTCTAGGAAAAACAGACAGGTCTGCAGTAACATTTGGCTCCCTTGAAGAGGCACTATAAATTTTAAATATTCCACAACAGGTGATAAAAATATTACGAACAGGAATTTCTTTCTCTTGAAAACACTTTTCATGGTATAAATATCGATTCTTTTTTTGTATCGGTTCCCAGATTTTTTGCAAATAATATACTCTTGGCAAATATTTTATGTTTCCATGAATCAAACGTATGATAACTGTAGCGCTTCAATATTTAGTACAGTTGATTCATGGATTCGAATGGAAAATTTGTAAGTCTTTTATTACCTCTATGACTGCCAAAAAATTTAATTCCTCGCCAACTGTGTGTATTTTCCTGCTTTTGCAATTAACAATGAAATATATGAGGCTCATATCCGTCACCTTCTTGTTTAGAAGATAACGTATGAAAGTTTTGATACAGTTGGATTTTTGAGTATTTCTTTTCGTCTTCGGAAATAGGATAAATCTTTATCTTTTTCATCAGCATGCACTGTATTTAAATGCTCTTGTAGCCTATAAAGTCTTCATGGTTTCATTGAAATAACCTTTTTGCCTAATTAACCGCATAGATAATGATTCATTTCTAGGAGAGTGTGTAAATCCATATTTCAAAATCTCAATATTATACCGCCGACATTTCTTCTTAGATTCAGACATTTTGAAATATAAAGTTTGGCACCATTTAAATACGATATACTAACATGCCGACAGATTTATAGGTAGTTATAAAAATATTAGGTATAATGGCTTCTATCCCTTTCATGCATGAATATGGATTATTAGACAAGCACACAAAAATAATAAGATATTCCTGGAGCTATTCCTACCCTTTACAGACCTGAGTTCGTGCACGCATCAACTTGCATGCTTTTGTTTGTTTGCTATGTCGGTTTACTTGTTCTGTGAACAAAGTCATCACAAATTTCCATATTTTTGTCGGAATATACTTGATTGCACGAATCGTGGCCTTGCTTAAGAACTTGCAAAGATTTGTCACTGACAATCTTAAACCGAATTAGGTATACCTATAACTAAAGCTAATTTTAATTTTTTAATGCTTATTTAAGTAATAACAACAAGAAAATTTTTGAAAACCCACATAAAACATTTATTCATGAAAACAATATTTTATTATATTAATTTCCTAAATAAATAGGTACGCCACGGCCGGCTCTTTTTATTGCCTTAACGCCACGTTTGCCTCTGGACACATAATCGCCCCCATGGACGGCCTCAGAGGCCACTAGGGACTAAGCACATTAACCATTTCTTCTGTTTCAACTAAAACAAGATGACGTGTTTGCTTACATACAGTACAGATGAACAGATGAACAAAAGTACAGATGAACAAAACCGTTCTTTTATAGAATCTGATCAAAATGGTTAGCTCACTGAAATGAATCGGTTCTTTTTTATGACTTACTGCTCAATAACTTCGATGAAAAATATCCGGAACGACTGGTGAATCAAGAGCGATCAGCAAGGACTAGCGCATTCAAATAACTGTTAAGACCTCCTTTCTGCACAGAACTAAAATTTTTCGAAAACAAAATTTTCCATATAGTTGGGAAATAATAAAAATTAAACTTACTTTTAATATGGGAAAACAAACATTCTTTTCTTCCCTAACATGGAATTCGAACTCTCCTTGCACGCTTCCAACAGGATTTCCGTTCTCTTTTCGCCAAGCAGACGTAAGCTCGCTCATTAAAGTGAGTCAATTCGTAAACAAATAGCAGATCTGTATTCCTGGTACACTTCCAACAAGAGATCTCCGTGAACTGTAAGAGAGCTACAAGCCCATTTTCTGAGAACTAAGCTTATACACAGCACGCAACTACTTTTGATTTAATTTTTAGGGATTAATTACTTATTGAATATATTATGCTTAATTTTTTAACAAGCAAGCTAATATTATTTAGTTTCTGCACTCAATACTCGTAGTTCATTATGAAGTTATCATTTTAAAAGAAAAAGTAAGAAAGGGTTATCAGTTTTATCGCGAAGTGAAATAAAAGAAGAGTATTAGAACTATATATGATAACACAATTTTTTCATTAATGTTTTTAGGTTGCATTATATGTTTTAAAAACTAATGTTTTAAGTAACCATGCTGTTTTTCTAGGTATTTCTGAAGTAAAAACTAAATTTGGAAGAAATTTTGAATCCATATGGACCTAAAAGCTCATCATCTAAAATAATCAGTTAAATAATATTTTTTTTGTTATTACTTTTTAATAGACTATTATTCTCATGATTAATTGATTAATAACTGCACTTATGAAACTTTATAAATTATGAATGAATTCTGAATATTTGTGAATATTTGATGAATATGAATACTTGTGAATATTTGTGAATTTAAATTGCGCACAAAAATTACAATGAAATAATGAATTTTCTTTTATTTTCCATGAAGTATGTGTTATTTTCAATGCTTTTAAGGATAGAAGGGGTTCCCCAATGACCTATACATACCTATACATGGTTCATGGGTTTCTAGAATCAGCAAAGTTTGAAAACTCCAGTCTTACATACTTATCAAACACTGGAAGTAATTACAGATCTCATGCACCTTTATGTAAATCCTTTTAATAGTTTTTAAAGCCTATTATGTTTTTATACTGTTTAGAATGAAAAACATTAAATTAATTAAATCAAAACGAACTTAATAATGCTACTTCTTGCACAATAGAAAGAATGCAAGACCCAGTTCAGAACTGAAATTATAGTTCTACAGTATCAGAATGCACTGAAATAAAATGTAAGTAGTCTAGTAGTCTAGCATATATAACATTTATTAGTACATATATATATATAACATTATTCTCTCTCTCTTACATATAATATAACTACTTCTTGAATAGAAAGAATGCAAGACCCAGTTCAGAACTGAAATTATAGTTCTACAGTATCAGAATGCACTGAAATAAAATGTAAGTAGTCTAGTAGTCTAGCATATATAACATTTATTAGTACATATATATATATAATATCATTCTCTCTCTCTTACATATAATATATATATATATATATATATATATATATATATATATATATATATATATATATATATATAT
>KK118872.1:1087385-1100191 GCA_000611955.2 Stegodyphus mimosarum
CATTCCTGATAAAAAAATTTAGGTAGAATATATAAATCTAGATAGATAAACGAAATCGTGTTTTGAAAATATTGCATATTTGAGTTACATAGGAACTTGTAATATAGTTAAGGGCGTTTTACAAATAATACTCAATTTTATTATTTCTACGTCAAGTAGAAGAATTAATTCTCACGTACATATACTAGCTACCCAAAATATTAAAACTCAAGCAAATTTGTCAGCGGCAATGGACATAGGCCATTGTCGCAGGAGCTGTATGTACGCACAAAGGATTGTAGTCTGTTCCATTTTGCCCGAGCACAGGGAAGACAGAATGTTTGTATGATTTCTCGAAAGGCTAGAATGTTATAATAAAATGCGTTGAAACGAACATTTATGAAACGGCAATACTGAGACATATTATAACAGTTACTCCGCTTGGAATTTCCAGCAATTTCGGCTGCAGTTATGAATTCAGTGTTCACGAGCACAGAATTTGTATTATATATATATATATATATATGGGTATCTGGATTTCTATGGTTACAGACTCATTCGTATACCTTTGTTCTCAGCTATTCCTGATCGGTGCTTACATCGCGTCATGATTAAGCCCTTGCAATGAATACGCAGTAATCAGTTCTGAGCTACAGATGAGTAGACAATGTTAGCATGTTTAGACGAAACTCGCTTTTTAAGGCACTTCGAGTAAGGCGGTTTCTTTTACTAGAGTTACCAAAGAATCTCCTTTCACTTGGATGTATAAGAGTGGAAGGAATGTAATAATTTAGAGAACATTCATATCTAAGAAATATTTAAATATTTGAGAAACATTTGAAAGTCTGAGAAATGGTTGAATACGTCATAATTGCAGAACTAATGCTTGACGATTCACACCTATCTCCTGAACATGTGGATGACAAAGTGCATTCCTTTATGTCAACAGCATCCGAATATCCTAACTAGCAGAGTAATTACAAACTTTATGCCCATTGTATTCTGTGATAAGGAGTGGCTTTCAGTCAGATAATACTTTACGCTACCTACAAATAAAGAATCACTTTAAGAGCATATCGAGGAATTCTGTTTATTGCTATGATCTTATAATTTTCTGCAGAGAACGAATTCTTTGCTTTTTGATATGATTTTTTGATTGAGTTGGTACAGTGTGATTTCGAAGGAATTTCGTTGCTTCATCCCTTCAATGCATATCAGCATTCTGAATCAGGTGTATGAAGATGAGTGAAAAATGGCTTCTACCCAGACTCTGTCTTCTTCGAACAAACGAAAACCTTCAAAATTTTTAGGATAGATTTCTGACGATACTGGTCTCTTTAATCGATGTTTCTGATAGTTCCAGACGATTTCGATATCCCGAGAAGATAGCAGCAAGCAGGGATCATTTGCATAAAAATCAAGTTCTCTGCACAAGCACGCATATTTCGAAGATCGCAGCAGAGGCAACATTATCCCAGAAATGGTTCCTGATCCTTAAGCTTCATGAATTACAAATTGGGGTCTATGAATCGTGAATGCTGTTCTAAGAAAAGATCTTTGTCCACAGGTCATTCCTAGTTTCTATATTTCTCATCAAAACACAAAATATTAATACTTTTCTTTCCGTACCCACCACATTTACCTGATCAACGTTTTTGCCCATTGTAAATTTACCTCTTTCATGAATTCTAATATTAACTTAAAAGGTTGCTTTTTTTTACCACAATAAGAAAAGTGTGGGAGGTGCAGTATACGGGGGATGCAATGGGGTAAGATATCTTAGAATTACTTATTAACGAAATATACTGTTACAATAAATTTACTGTTGGAAGACTTATGAAAATTAAATGAAGCGCAAGATAATTAAAGTTCAGATCAGAATAAAGCTTTTCACTTCCCCATTATCTTACTTGGAAACGGTAAGTTGTAAACGAAACTTTGTTAGACTGAATTTTGAACTCCGTTATGATCATTGTATTTTCACTTCATTTACCTCTTTACCAGACAACGTTAGGGGATATGAGAATTATCTCTACTAGACAAGTATCAAATTATATGCTACATATTTGACATTTTGTAACAGTTTTGGAAGTCATTATTGTAAAGTACTCATCATAATTAGCGAGTTCAAATAAATGCTAACATTTTTGGTTTAAATTGATTTCCATAAAGAACTTCTGTGTATATAGAAAAAATATCTATTTATGCCACAATTACGTCGAATTAGAAAAAACTGCAATTATTAGGTATTTGAAGTAACATAAACTTCATTATGATCGTTTTATTTTCACTTCATTTTTCTCTTTACCAGACTATGTCAGGAGATATGAGAATTATCTCGTTACTAGATAGGGATCAAATTATGTGCTATATATTTGACATTTTGTAACAGTTTTGGAAGTCATTATTGTAAAGCACGCATTATAATTAGCGAGTTCAAATAAATGTTAACACTTATAGTTCAATTTTGATTTCTATAAGGTACTTTTGTGTATATAGAGACAATATCTATTTATCCCACAAATATGTCGAATTAGAAAAAACTGCAATTATTAGGTATTTGAAGTAATATAACGTTTTTTAATCATGACTCGAAAGGCTAATTAAAATGTTTATTTAGCAGTATGCTGAATTTATTGTTTAATGCTTTATTTCTTGTACAGGATAGTTTAGCCATTATATATGTGAAACAACACAAAATTTTAAATATCCTTACAAGATCGAACCATAACAAAACTGAAAACATTTTTTTAAAAAACAGTATAACAAAAATTACTGCTCCTTCAATCTGGGTTTGAAGGACAAGAAGCGTAAATTAGTTTAAAATTACATTTTAATGGAGGAATGCGATAAGATCAAAAGACTCAATGAGGAAAAGATACCATACTCGATTAGATATTTCAGTTTCTTTCAAGAACATTGAACATTTAAACTTGAAAAAGTAAGGGAGTCTCACAATAGCATTTGAAAAGTATAAGGAGAGCATTTAGCAAAAAAAGTCTAGAAGAAATATGGAATTAAAAAGGAACATTCTAAATTTGATTAAAAATGTACGTTAAAATGTTAAGACCAATGTTAAGTGCATAAATAGTCACGTTACATTAATATGCATCTTCGGGGATTAGATTGTGAGAATAAATACTAATTATTTTGCAAACATATGCCCGTACTATTACGTTTTATCTCCATGGGTTCCCAGATCTGAGATGACATACTCCGCTTTGTTTTCCCGTTTGGTGCTTGTCTCATTAATGCCACAATCATAATTCAAGAATATATTGCAAAGAACAAAGTAACGGAGAAATTTATCGTTGCTGATATGATCATAACAAGTAACAGAAAGTTTCTCAGAATAAAATTCTGACATTTTGTCAAAGAATGTTTTGATTGCTTTGACCTTTAGGACCAATATGGCAGTTAAGGTAGCGATGTTGACTATGTCAACGTATTTTTTCTTTGATAATTTTGGTTTCATTATGCGTACTCACTATAAATTTTAACCTGAATTATTCTAAAAAAATATGGTTTTGTGAAGCAAATATCCCTAGAAACAAAAACGATAGAATCCTAGAAAACTTACTGTACATCATATCTAGAAGTCTTTACCTGGCCTTCATTTTTGCAAAAGTTGGTCATAGACATATTCTTCTAATTATTCCGAAAATTATTTAAGCAATGAAAATATCTGTGTCTTGATATTCTTAAATTTAAGAAATTAATTTAGTAGATAAAACGACATCTAACATTTTCTATGATCCTCTTGTACTTATTTAGAAAAATTTTGCACTCGTTACAAAAAATAAAGCATGAAAAATTTGATAACAATAAAAGTAAAATTCGACCAAGTTCTGTAATTTCAAGATTTTTAATTTCTGATGTCATTTAATTTTGCTTTCAGGGGTCAGTAAATAAATAAATTAATAATTAGAAGAATAATTTCAAGCTGGAAGAATGCATAAAAAGTTGAAATTTCTTAATTTTTACAAAATTGTTATTTCACTAAATTTAAAAATGCTAAAACACGAATATTTGCATCGTTTAAAGCATTTTTATAACTGGAAGTATACGTTTACGACCAACGGTTGCGAAAATACACGCCAAATAAGCACTTTTGTGCACACGGTGTACTATATTTTAACATGTTTGATTAAATGTTTCAAAATGTATTTTATTTATAAGCGACGATGCAAGGTAGGTATAATTATGCTAAACTAGTTACTATTTAAAACCTCTGAAAAAAAAAGCTAAATTTTGCTGTCGCTTGTCTCAATATACAATGTACGTCCAGAAAGTAAGTTCCGTTTGGTAATAAAAGTAAATTGTGTACAGCTACAGAAAAGTTATTTATTGCACAAAATTCAACAACTCTTAAACTACTTTTCCACATAACTGCCGAAATATTGCAGGCATTTGTCATAGCGTGGCACAAGTTTTTGTATACCTTCTTCATAGAAATTTGCCGCCTGTGTCTTCAACCAGTTGGAAACAGTTTCTTTCAGCTCGTCGTCATTGTTAAAGTGTTGACCGCCAAGGAAAGACTTAAGATGTAAGAACAGATGAAAGTCGCTAGGAGCGAGGTCAGGGCTGTACGGAGGATGGTCAAACACGTCCCAGCCAAATCCCTGTAGGAGGTTTTTCGTCACATTTGCAGTGTGTGGTCGTGCGTTGTCGTGAAGAAAAACAACACCTTTTGACAGCAATCCTCGGCGCTTATTCTGAATTGCACGGCGCAATTTCCGAAGTGTCTCGCAATAAGCATCTGCTCTGATTGTTTGACCACGCGGTAAGAAATTAATGAGTAAGATGCCTTTCCAGTCCCAGAACACTGTGCACATCATTTTTCGAGGTGTCAAGATTTGCTTCGGCTTAACCTTTGCTGGGGATGAAGTGTGCCTCCATTCCATTGATTGCCGCTTACTTTCAGGGGTGTCGTAAGAAACCCAAGTTTCATCTCCTGTGACTATCTGTGTCAGAAATTCTTCACCGCTTTCAGCATAACGGGTCAAAAACTGAAGTGCACTACCCATCCGTTTTGTTTTGTGTTGCTCAGTAAGAATCTTTGGTACCCAACGTGAGCAAAGTTTACGAAATTTCAGTTTTTCGGTAACAATTTCATGCATTAGTGATCGTGAAATTTGGGGAAATTCCATAGCGAGAGCACTAATTGTAAACCTTCGGTTTTCATGGATCTTGTCATCAATCGCGTGAACCAGTTCTTCTGTAACCAAAGATGGACGCCCACTTCGTTCTTCATCGTGCGCATCACTACGTCCGTCATTGAACTTTCGGACCCATCTTCTCACCATTGAATCACTCATCGCTTTTGGTCCGTAAACATCGCAAATTTGCCGATAAATTTCACTAGGTTTCACTTTCCTCGCATTCAGAAAACGAATCACAGATCTGATTTCACAAGCGGCGGGATTTTCAATCAACACCGACATTGTAAACAAGCACAACAAAGCGTACGTGACTGACAGCGATCTCCAAATGGCGCGCGTTTCTTCTCCTTGATACAGAGCGTCTACTGCGCATGTGCGGAACTGCGATCGCAGAGCTGCAGCGGAGATAAATTGAAACGGAACTTACTTTCTGGACGTGCCTCGTAGAAATGAAAAATATATCTTCAAAGAAGACTGTCTTTCTTAGGAGCGGGCGAGCGGTAAAGTCGTTGAGCACTGATAGCTCGCATCGGGTTCAAATCCCGGCGAACAGACTGGCTTCATGGGCGTTTTCGTGGTTCTCCCCATGTGTAACGTGTATACAAACCAGTTCTTCTAAGAAAGTCGTTCACGAAGGCATCCCTTCTCTCAGGCAAATAGACGTCGAGTGCTTTGCCATAATTAAATAAACCAGACTCTCTTAGGATCTCAAAGAATGACTTCATGTACAAGTATTAGCAAAGAACATTGTTGCAATTAGCAGTTCTCTTGGTTTATACAATCAACTCCCGATTAAATATAATAATATCGGGACTACGTCCAGCGTTTCTTGGACATTACGGTTAATCTGAGGGCAATTAAAACACATTAAAGGGGAATAAAAATGTTACACTTAATAAAAAACTCTATTAACACTTTAATTGCATTTCGGAGCAGTTTAATCTAGAGAATACCTTTTTCTACTTACCAAAATTAAATTATTTTTCAAAACAAAAAGAAGACTATAAATAATTGCGGGTGCCACGGCCGACCTCCAAAGGCGAAGTCTCAGCCCTTCAGGACTTAAAAAATAATTGAGTTACCCATTTAGCTCCAGGAAACACCTTATAGAATGTCACTGAATCTCATAAAACACGACAGAACGTTGTCCAAAGTTACAGAGTTAGTCTCGAATAGTCTAGTATAATTTACGCCTAATACAAGGATTTAATATTAGGAGGCATTCTAGAGTGTTGACGTTTTCAGCAAAATCCACACGCTTTTCTTAAAAAACTGTAATTGCAAAATATAAAAGAAGTTTAATTAATGCATTATTTATGCAAGAAAGTATATAGAAATATAAAATGTAGAGCGAAGGAATAAACATCATAAGTGGTAAAGGAACTATGTCATAAATTGCATTAAAGAGCAATTTTATAAGGTAATTTGAAAAATATCATTGAGTTCAAATGAACTTAGAATGATTTCAATGAAAAAGCACAGTAAGCATTGTGAAAAGAATTAAAAATCTTGTATTACTGCTTATTATTGAAATTTTTCAAAAAGTTACTAAAAGGTAAGCAAACAAACAAATGTCGATTCATCTAAAATTTTACTTTAAGAAAAAAAATATCACCTGGAAGTTGAAACAAGGGCTGAAAAAATAATAAAACATATTTTTAATCTAAATAAATTCTACGTGTAACAGGAGATCTAAATCATCAATTGCTTAAAAATGCTTTAGTGAAAGTTGCAAATTACCTTGATAAAAACGTAAAGTTATTAAATAATATTTGTCTTTGAAAATTCCATAAAGTACGAGATGATATTTACTTAACGTTCTTTATTTTTAAATTCGTTTACTTGTCAGCAAATTATTTGAGTCTGATAAGGACTTCGGATGCAATTTAAAATATGGTCTTCTGTTTGTATTGTGCACGCATGTAAGAGCGAGTTGAATACGAAAATCTCTTAAGTGTCTCATTTTCTAAAACTTGCATTTTTTTACTCGAAGCGCAAGAGATTGGTCAACTAGGAAGAATTTAAAATTTTCTTTTAAATTTGCTGATGGAAGTTTTGCTATCCACTTCTGCGTAGTTGTTTTTAATTTTTCACTTTTGTTCCTTCTGCCTGATTTACTTTCGGGATAGAAGCATATTATTCTTTTAGCTGCTGGAGACGATTCGCTTTCTGTGTGATTGGCATTTTCGTTTATTGATGTTAGAATTTTATTATTTTTGATCCGTGCTGCTCAGAAGCTGATGCAAAGGAAAATTACAGATTTTATCAAAGATTTATTTCGTGGAATAAATTATTTTTCAATTCTTTGGTTTGGGGGCAACTAATTTTTTTTTCTGCAAATTGATAAAATTCCTATCCTTTCAATTAGACATGTAACTCCGATTATTTGAATCTATTTTTTATAGAGCAAAATGAATAAAGTTTCTTGTTAAATTATTTACAAGTTTGTAATTTTTTTCATTGATTTAGATATTTAAAAGATATCAGATTCAGTACATACCTTTGAAGAAAATTCAAAGGCATGTGTAATAATTAATTAAATTATTTGAAGTGAATGATAATTCACCTACAATGCTCGGCAAATATATAACTTGAAAACATTTATGGAAAAGAAATGTGTACTGTATATAGGCCTGTTGTAAAAATTAAAGTCTCATTTTAATTTAACTAAATAGTAGAAACAGTAATTGAATAGTATATATACAATGTTTCATTTACATTATGCCCAAATTTCAACACAAGCTTTTCGAAGTAATTTAGTGTGATGAGATATAGGAATTAAAATGTTTTACAAATCTTGCTTCTTTAAAGTTAACACATCATTGAGGGTTACAAATATTACCTAAATTTTGATAATCTTTAATTTCTTCTAATGATAATAAGTTAATTTGCACACATAAATGTTCACAAATGTGGTTTCTAATTATCATTTCAGCTTCAGTATTAGTAGAACATTTAAATGTGTTGTTGTTATTGTTGCTTATGCTTACTTGTCTGATGTAATCAGCCCAAGCCCACGAGATTCCTCGTGGCAAGGAGCGCTAGATTACGCCTGTCGTTGGCAACAGCCTTGAGTACATAACAGGTGACAGTATGATTTGGCTCAGTTCCGCCCCCAATTTTGATGAAGAGCACCCGGGGGGACGGGTCCGAGGTCCACCCGTCTCCCCTTCCACGAAACCACACGAGAGGACTTTCGGCTCGCCGCATAATTTAAGTGCCGCCATGCCGCACCGACACTATACATTTACAAACATACACACCTTCTTCGGGATTCGAATTCAGGCCCTTCGGCACAGTAGTCAGCGACGCTAACCACTATAACGATTGGGCGGCACCTTTTAAATATTTCACATCAAAATAATATACAGATAATTTTAAAAATCATCGAAGTAATATACCCATAGGGTGTTTTATATTTTTAAGCCAAACAAGGGCAGCATTATCAATGTACAAAGTAAAACGGTTATCATGCAAACAGTAATAAAATTTATCTATAGCATATACAATGACTAAACATTCTAATAAGACTTTAATTTTCGAGAATGGAGAGCTATAGGGTATAAATTTCGATCTAGGTGGTCTTAAGTTTAAATCTACACTAACAGCTTTAGAGACATTAGGTTTTTTGAGGTAGAAACACGGAAAATGAGCAATCCCTCGCCGGGACTCAAACCTGGCCCTCTCAAATACACGCCGAGTGTGTTAACCGTTATACCACAGACGAATACAGAAAGGAGGAGAAAATATCTTATATACTCTCCCTGTTAAAGGAGGACTGGGAATCAGTAGCCAAATGCTGCTGATGAAGAATCATTATCCCTCACCTTTTTTAGTTCGGCCACCACTTTAGAGACATTAGGTTTTTTTTAAACAGGGGACGCGAAAAATGAGCAATGCCTTCGCCGTTACTCGAACCTGGACCTCTCGAATATGCACCGAGTGTGCTGACTGTTGCACCAAGAAGGAATGCAGAAAGGAAGAAGAAAATACAGGGCTCTATAAATGCATCTGCAAATACATGGGAGGGATATTTTGGGTTAAATAGAGTTAAAGGTTCTGGAAACTAAAGCATCTTTGAAGTTCCTAAAGACTCTTTGGCATTCAGGTGTCCATTTATATAGAGTTTTAAGAAATTTGTTAGAGGGCTCTAGTTCTTCCATAATTTGGAATAAAGTTATGATGCACATTAATACTTCTACGAAATCTTTGTAATTCTTTAATATTCTTAGAGGGTTGTATTTTTTAATAACTTCAATATTTGCATCACTAGGCTGATACTTTCCTGATTGAAGTTCATACTCTAGAAAATTTCTTTCTTTCCTTAGGAAAATGGCAATTTGATTGCTTAATTTTATACTTTCTTTTTTATATATTTCAATAAATTTTAAGATATTCAAAATGTTCTTCAAGGTTGTGAAAAAATACTATGAAGGCATCAAAATAATTTAAAGCAAACTGAATGTGGTATTTATTTAAAATTTGCCTGAGGGCTTTTTGGAAACCACCTGGGTAATTTTTATAAAGAAAAGACTATCTGCAGGATTTATAAAGACTAAACGTTGTTGCAAATCCTAGTTTTTCAGTATCCTTTGCATTTAATTTATAGGCCAATAACCAGATTCTAAGTCTAATGTAGAAAAACCTTTAGCATTCGTTAATTTGTCTAGTACTGCATCTATTCTAGGTTTGGGTAAGTTACCTATAATCAATACATAATCTAGGTTTTGCATTTTACTCTCTTTTATGGGCTTAAGTTGCAAGGGTAGCATAGGGGATAAATAATGGTTTTATGATACCTACATGCAATAATTCGTCTATCTGACTTTTTATTTCACTATTATTCTTTAAAAAAGCTCTAAATGATCCACAGCTACGGAAATTTTAAAGTTAATATTACTATTGGAGGTTCAATATCAGTACAGCTTACATTATATTTACATTTTGCAAACATATGACTATAATTATTTAATAATTCATTCAACTGGTTATTTACACAAGAATATTCACACTCATTATTTTCAATATTGTTGCTACTGTCTTTTTCATTTTCATTATTTTCGCACAAATATGAGAAATTATTCTTAAAAGGATTGTTTAGACATACACTTTCACTTATACTTCTCTTAAATACATACATCTCATAATCTGTAAAGTTCAGTTGCAATTTATAATTTTGTGATAGAAAGACCTTCAGATAACAAGAATAATCATTTTGAAGTTTCATTTTCTAGTAGTTTTCAAAATTATCAATACAACTTAAAGTATTTAGAGAAATTACATTAAATTGAATAATTGTTTCATTAACAATAGGGAAATTATTACTCGCTACCTTAACAAACTTAAAATACGGTCAGGTTTTAGGAAAAATTTGGTTTTGATGGGATGGAGGTTGGTGATAATTTAAAGCAGGATGTAGGGAATTTGGATATTCAACGGTGGTACCTGAACATTTCTCCAGACGGGATTTGGGCGTAAGGTCTAGGATAGACTATGGAAGAGTATTTTGCTTAGCAACAGTAATTGTACGTAACTGGTGTTTTATGATTCTTCCGGTGAACGTGAAGTTGGAAATAATTTTCTTGTTGGAGAAACCCAATCTTGAAGTGAACTAATATTTTGGACAGACAGTAGCATGCAATATTGCTCTGGTAAACTCCGAATTAATGAGTCAATAAGAATTTGATCACTTAAATGAAATGCAAATCCTAACTTAAAATTTTCGCGGAAATACTTGTCAACGTCTTTAAAGCTATTGTAAGTGATTGAAACAAAGTCACAGAAATTAACATGTTTGAAAATGGAAAAATACACTCTTACACACAAAAAAAAAGGAAAAAAGAAAAAAAAAACCACGCAGCACGACGTACCGAGAAGATATGAAGCAAATTAGACACAAATTGATATGCATACAGATTTCGACGGAAAATGTAAAATTTTACATTTTGGCTGCCAATAAATGAACGGTTGTCGCTACAGCGCATCTGATGTGCGCAACTGGCAGGATATTTAAGAAGAGAAATTACGATTTCAAGTCATAAATTCTTCACGAATTTCATTCCGTGTACTCTGGCAGACAGTAACTATACCTCGCATACAGGTGCACGAACGATATGCGCAAATGTCAGAATTTGAAAGAGGTCGTGTAGTTGGGCTCAAAGAAGTCGGTTGGTTTTATCGGCGAATAGCTCGACATTTGTGCAGGAGTGATGCCACGATTAGACGATGTTGGACATGGCCGCACACAGCGTCAAAAAGAAAGTGGTGGGCCTAGAGAAACGATAGAACGTGAAGACCGAGCAATCGTCAGAGCCGCACTCACAGCCCCGATGCATCATTATCATCGATTGTACGTGCAACTAGTGCTTCAGTGACCGCAAGGACCATTCCCAGACGACTCACAGAAAAGGGGCTGAGGTGACAGCGCCCCTTGCGCCGACTACCATTGACCTCTGTACAACGTGAAGCCCGTTTGCAGTCGTGTCGGGATCATTCACACTGGAATGTCACTGACTGGAGTAGAATAGTCTTCAGGGATGAGTCCCACTTTGAACTGAGCCCCGGTGACCAGCGAAGGCGAGTCTGGAGACGCCCCGGACAGCGGTGTGATACCAACCTGACTGTCTTCCGGCAGACAAGCCGACAACCAGGAGTGACGATCTGGGGTGCCATTTCATTTCATAGTAGGACCCCTTTGGTTGTCATCCGTCGCAACCTTACAGCACAGCGGTACGTCGACGATGTTCTAAGGCCTGTTGTGTTGCCCTTCATGTCACGCCACCCTGGGCTTATATTTCAGCGAGATAATGCCCGCCCCCACACTGCACATATTTCTACTGCTTGCCTTAGTGCTTGCCAGCAAGGTCGTCGGATCTCTCTCCTATTAAGCACGTTTGGAGCATTATGGGCAGGGTCGTCCAACCAGCTCGGGATGTTGACGATTTAAAGTGCCAGTTGAACAGAATTTGGCACGATATCCCTCAGGAGGGCACCCACATCCTCTATCAGTCAATACCAAACCGAATAACTGCCTGTATAAGGGCCAAAGGTGGACAAACGCGTTACTCACTGTTTCATTTTGTGAAGCTCTATTACTTCAACAAATTATTCAATTTTCCTCCAACTCTAATAATTTTTTTTCTGTACATGTACATCACTTCTACCGATTTTCGTCCCATTCGGATAAATCCTTTATGGTGCGTCGTTTTTTTTTGTCTAAGAGTGTACATTAAAACTTTCTCTATTAACCCTCTCGGCGTTTGGACCCTCTGGCGGTATTGTTTCCTAAAGCGTTAGCAGCTTTGTCAACAAAGCTTTTGAAAAGTGTTATACGTGTCTTTCACAGAACTCACCAAAAGCGTTAAGCAGTTTTTCTCAACCCCCCCAGACGCACCTGCAGAGAATGATCAGATGAAGTGATTTATTGTCGACTGTAAAAGTATCAATCACTGTCAGAACTTTACCCTTCGGGAGATTTCAAGTGTCTGGAAAGTGATCTGACTTGTAGCAGTAATTGTTCGCTTTAGTTACGGAGTATGTTCCAAAATGAAAATTTTGTGGAAACCTGAAATCAAGACATTAAAAGAAAAGAATTATAACTGTTTAATTTTTTTTTCTGTTCATAAACCTGCATTTTTATGTATGTATGTAGATGTGTGTGTGTGT
>KK118873.1:9980-79316 GCA_000611955.2 Stegodyphus mimosarum
AACCGGCCTTTGACTCTGGTAACTTCCCTTTTAAATCTGCAACTTGCACTTAAATCAGAAACATAACTGTGTGAATTTAAAAAGAAAATAAAGAATCTACTTATCTTTCTGCCAGTCTTTTAGGCGTTTTTTTGTTCATTCCTGAAAGGTTGGATATACTGTAGCTTGGGCTATTCTTTGTTTGGTGCTCCAAGATTGAAACTCTGGGCCCGCCTTTCGTTTGGTCGATCTCCTTTCCTCCAGAAATACCTTGTTGGCGCGAATGGTGGGTGGCGCTTTCCGTTTTTGCTGAAATCCCAGCTCCCTTTCCAGACTGGCTCGTTCCTGGTCCTGCACTCGTAGGCTCCTTCGTTGTGGATTGGCACCTTCGGCGGCTCGCTTCTCGATGTTCGGTTCCCTCCGTAGTGGTGGATTGGTATGTTCGGCGGCTCGCTTCTCGATATTCGGTTCCCTCCGTAGTGGTGGATTGGTACCTTCGGCGGCTCGCTTCTCGATGTTCGGTTCCCTCCGTAGTGGTGGATTGGTACCTTCGGCGGCTCGCTTCTCGATGTTCGGTTCCCTCCGTAGTGGTGGAGCTTTCGTAGTATTTTCATTTGGCGGTTTCTTTCTCAAACGCTTTTGTCGCTGAGACTGTTGCTTAGCGTTTTTCCGTTTTCCTTTCTGGGGTGGTCTTTTCTTCGGCTGCGGCTTCCTCTCTTCTGGTAACCTCCTTTTCAAACTGGGTTCTTTTGTTGTTGAGGGACCTGGTTGGGGCTCTTGAATCTTAGAAAAATTCTGTGAGGCTGGACCCTGTAAAAAGTCTTTTAAGATATTATTATTAGCTCTTCGATAATATCGTTTTATTTTGTCGAAATTTGCCACAGTCTCTTCGCCCTTCTCATTCTTTAAATATGCATGGTGTTCAACTATTTTGATTATTTGAAAAGGACCATGCCATCTTGGGTAAAATTTTGCGACCGAATCTTTTGCTGCGCATGAAAGTGCATGGGCCTGTTTCAACACCTCCTCCCCCACTTTGTATTCTACGGTTCTTCTTTTTGAATCATAATATTGCTTCTGTTTCTTTTGCGCTTCCCGGGAGCACTTTTCTGCTTCTTTCAACATTTTTTCTATTTCACCAATTTGAATTCCGGCGCTCTATCTTTCACATAAAATAATTTATCTAAGGGGGTCATTATCTTCCTGGCCAAAAGCAATTCGGCGGGGGTTTCTTAGTTGTCTCGTGCTTAGCCGTTCTGAGGGCGAATGCAAATTCTTCAACGCAGTCATCCCAGTTAGAATGGTGCTTTTGCACATAATTTCTAATCAATTTTACAATATTCTTATTTACCCGTTCCGCTATATTTGATTGTGGGCGGTAGGGTACCATTTTCATATGCTTAATGCCCAACTTGTCACACATCATTTTAAATGTACTGCTTACAAACTGGGGACCATTATCGCTAATCACCCTCGCTGGACATCCATATCTTAAAATATATTTGTTCAAAAACGAATCTGCAACGACTTTTGCTGAAGCCCGCTTAAGTGGTATCAACTCAACCCATTTACTGAAATGATCCACAATGACTAATAAAAATCGTGCCTTATTTACATGACTCCTTGGGTAGGGGCCTAAGAGGTCAATACCAATTATTTCATTGGGGAACCTAGACTCAATACTAGTTAATAACCCGGCCGGGCGGAAATTTACGTCATTATTTATCTGACACGTGTGACAAGTCTGGCAGTAATTTTTAACTATCTTTTGTAATTGCGGAAAATATACCGCCTCGCGTACGCGTTGTATTGTTTTTCTAATTCCAAAATGGCCCGAGACAGGCGAATCGTGGAGCTCTTGCAAGATACTTAAAATTAATTTGGCCGGGATGACTGGTCTGTATTCACTATTTTGATTCGTAACTTTAGTATAAAATAAGAGACCATCAATGATTTCATAGTTCTGTGCTCTGCTTCGTATTGCATTAATGTCTATATGCTGGAAGTTATCTGGGTCTTTTAAATAATTATAAATATTTCCGAATTCGGGATCCCTAGCAATTTCTTCTATTACAGTCTCTCGAGAGTCAATGACCTTTGCCTGAAGCATCGCTATTTTTACTTTCTCGCCGTTCTCGTCTAACTTTATTCTAGATAATGCGTCGGCCACTACATTGTCTTTTCCCGGTGTGTGTTTGATAATGAGATTAAATTCTTGCAACTTTAGGGTCCACCGAATTAAGCGTGGCGAAAGATTCTTTCCTGAAAATAATCTGGTAACTGCCGCATGATCTGAATATACTGTTACGGGAGAACTCCCAAAATATACACAAAATTTTTGAACAGCTGCGAGCACTGCTAAAGTTTCACGCTCCGTTGCCGAATAATTTCTTTGCGTATCATTCAATGTACGACTAAAAAAGGCAATCGCTTTTCTATTTTGTGTTAACACGGCTCCGATTGCGTAATCTGATGCGTCTGCATAAATTTCTAGACCCTTGTCTTTCTCTGGGAACTTTAGAACCGGTGCATTAATTAAAGATTCTTTTAACTTCTCAAACGCGGCGTTTGCTTCTGAAGACCACGCAAAACGAACTCTTTTCCTTCTCAACTTTAACAATGGTTCAGCAATTTCTGCGAAATTTTTAATAAAAATTCTATAATATGAGCACATACCCAAGAAAGTCGCTAACTTTTTGGCTGTATTCGGAATTGGGTAATTTTTCACTGCTATAACTTTAGATTTATCTGTTTCGATCCCCCTTTGAGAAATTTTGTACCCTAAATATTTGAGTTCTTTTGCCGCGAATTTACATTTCTTAATGTTCACTTTAAGTCCTGCATCTTTCAAAAGAGTAAAGACTTCTCGAAGGTCTTTAATATGTTCTTCCAGCGACTCTGAAGTAACAATTATATCGTCAAGATAAATAAATGTACTTTTTCCTATTACCGGCCTTAAAATTTTGTCCATGCACCTCTGAAACGTGGCCGGGGCTCCCGACAATCCAAAAGGCATACGCAAAAAGCCATATGTACCGTATTTTGTTATGAATGCTGTTTTGTGAACATCTTCCGGCTTTATGCTTATCTGAAAATATCCTGATGTCAAATCTAGCGTGGTTATGTATTTTGTTGATTTAATACTTCTTAGAATTTCATCAATTACCGGAAGTGGGTAAGTTGGAAATTTTGTTATACTATTAAGCTTTCTGTAGTCAATAGCGAACCTGTACCTTAATGGATCAGTTAACGGCAAATCATTATTTTTCTTACATAAAACCACCGGACTCGCATATGCACTCGACATAGGAGTTATTATTTTATTTTTTAACATTTCATCAATATGGTATTTTATTATTTCCTCCTTAACTTTATCGTACTTGTAAGGACGCTGACGTATGGGTTCATCCGTAGTTAATTTAATTTCGTGTGCTACGATCTGTGTGAATCCAGGAACATCATCAAATACATCAGCAAAATGGCTTACCAATTCCTGAAACTTGTCCTGTTCTTCGGGCGTTAGATGGCTTAAATACACTTCAGGGGGAGGTGTTGATTTCTTTTTAACTGGGTCCATGGTTACTTGCAAGGTTGAGTTTTCAAAATCGATTTTCGCATCCACAGCTGAAAAGAAATCTGTTCCTAAAATAACTGACTTCACTAAAAGAAACATAGTTATTTTTTGTTCTTCGCCGATTTTGATGTACAGCTCGATTTTTCCCATGCATTGACACGTTTTTCCTTGGGCTGCTACCACCTTCATTCCTTCCACGCTATGCAGACGATATCTACGAAAGTGCTTCTTAAAAAACTCTTCTGCCAAACAGCTTCCTTGAGCGCCGGTATCTAAAAGAGCTGTAGCGGGTACGTTGTTAATTAGTAACTGCAGTCTCGGTAATTCAATATTTCTCACCATGACCGTATTATATTTCTCATCATGACCGTATTGAGATGTACTTCAGAGGGATTTTTCTTCTCCTCGGAACATTGCACCCCCTTCCCCGCAACATTCCTTAGCAGTTTAAATGCTTTGCGGGTGTTTTCTTCTGTTGCCGGCTTCTGTCTGGGGAGAATGATTTTCTTCCGTAGTTGGGATTATTTTGTTGGCGCTGTACTTGGCGCGGTTGACCGCTCGCATTTTGACTGGTACCAGTAGTTCTCGGCCATCGTCTGTTTCTTCCTTCGGCATTCTGGTTCCCCTGTGGCCGCTCTTCATACGGTTGCCTTCGTTGATTTTCGGCCTCTCGCCGGCTCTCGAATTGCAAGGCGAGTTCAAACAGCGTGTCCAGCGTGACGGCATTTCTTAGCTCCATGAAATCTTGTATAGATGATAACAATCTGGGCAGGATTATCTGGATAATCTCCGGGTCCGGCCTCGTGCCATACAATAATTTAAAGACTTGTAGTTTTCTCAAAATAAATTCCGATAGTTCGTTCACCCGCTGTTGGTACTTGCTAAACAATTCAGCTTCGAGTTTGGGACGGTCTTTAACCACAGGAAACGCTCTCAGGATTGCTAGTTTGAAATTTTCGTAAGTGTAAGTCGCGTTCCTGGTTCTCCCAGCAGACATTTTCCGATGCACTTATACCAGTTCGATGCTTGGCCCCTCAATGCTCCTGTCGCTAATATGACCTTCTGATGTTCCGCAACTGGATACAGCAAAAATGCGCTTCCAATTTTTCTAGGAATGTGTTCACAAGTCCTCTGGCATCAAAAACTACTCCCGGCTTCATGGGTGCTCTGATCATTTCCACTATGAATCCAAATCCATCAGGCATTGCAGCTGGATTTTGGAATGTACTAGGCATATTCCAACTTCCTTCCATCATTTTAGCTGTTCGGGCGTCAGTATTAGGTTTCTCCTTCAATCTCTTGACTTTCTTTGTGAGCATACGCTGTGAAACCCTATGTGGAGGACAGTGAGCAAATCTAGGCTATGTCCTTTATTGTTGAAGAACTAAAAAGTTAGAAGGAGGGCTTAAAGTAACCCTTTAATTTAAATAATTACAACTCTCCAACTTGAGAGTAAGCCACTACTTGGGCTGAACTAAAATAATATGAAATAAATGTGTGCTAACAATTCAAATTACCTAGCTTAACTTTAAGTAGGACAGCGAGGGAAGACTAACTCTTAGTGAAATGCAATAATGCGAATTTGCCTATGAAGGCGAACTTTCAGTAGACAGAGAAAATCCTTGCGCGCACAGCCCTACGGCAATAAATCCAAGACTCTGATTTTCCCTTCGTTAACTCCTGCCTTTTAAACTGCTAACAGATATATGCGATTTGCATAAATATCTCGCTCGCGCTGAATTCGGGCAGCAACTGAAACTTTGAGATATCGATAGGAAAGTTCAAATTAAAAATAATTTGGTTAATTAAAATAATGAATGCTACAACCTAAATAACGGCATTTAAATTTTGTAATTCAATAGCGTGCATATTCATCGAGTTGACGTGTAAATAAATACGTTTTTTTTTAACCTTCATTTTAATTTGTGTTTCCTGTACTTTGAAGGTATGAAATGTGAGTATGCCTGTATCTGTTTTTACGACTCTCCGAGTCAGCAAGTATAGTAGTGTAGAACCGTGAAAGTTCTAAACTTTTTCTTTATGAAAAATATCCCGTCATCCGATTATTATTTGTTCAAAATCTCACCTCATTTCATTGAATAATATTTTAAAATAGTGATTCATAAACACGTTGAATGCAGTTATTATTTAGTGCTAAAAGTAATTGTTAAATTTTAAAAGTTAGCTAACTTCTTATTATGAGGGCTATTACTTAAGTACAATCTGTTTTGCAATGAATACGAAGGAATTAAATATATCTCAAAAAACGAAAACTTTTATTTCTGAATTTCATACAGTTTCTGTTTTTTATAGTTAAAAAACAGTTGCCGCTTAAAATATATGTCGTTGAAGACAACCAAGTTTGCAGCCTCGTTTTTACGTCTTCATCAGTGTCTTGGCCTTTTCTGAAAAATGAGTGAACCATCAGCGGCCGAAGGGTAAAATTACTGAATACTGGTAGTTCCGATCTAAGTCCGATTTCGGGCGAACAGGCTTTCTGCATTGACGTTTTCCTGGTTTACACCCCATGTGCAATATGTATATGAGCCAGTTTCACTTAGAATGTTCTCCACGAAGTCATCCCTCCCTAAGTTTTGCCAAAATCTATCAAATCAAACCCTGAAGAATGTAACCAGTTTTCTCTTTTCTGTCGCTTATTCAATTATCTCTGTACACTTCACATATCTCGTGATGAATATCCATAATGTTCACGTTTTATGGCATTAAAAACCAAGTGGTTGACATATTTCACAGTCGGCGGGGCGCTGTATTTTCTTCAACATCCTAAGCTCACTCAAAAGGTAGACTGAAGCCATGAATGCTTGTCGTGTCAAAAGTTTCGTGAAGTATGATTTCAATCTACTCGAGCCTTCATTCTCAGACGCGCGCAAAATTGCAAACTGTTTTCACAAACGAACCTTACTTAAAGAATAAACTAAGTACCTCTATGTATGCATCTAAAATTAATGATGATTCTAAAAAGAAAAAAAATCGTTAGTTCTATTAGTTAGATTTAATAAATTAATTTCCGGATATGATTTTATTTTCATTTTTATGTGCTGAATTTGGCATTTGCTACTTCTCGAGTCCTTGTTGCTCACTTATATACAACGGTTTCCTTAAACAAACGAGATAAGTTTGAAATACTACAGTGGGCAAATTAATTGTGACAAAGTAATGTTTTTTGAATCTTTTATGTGCGTAACTTCGTATATTTATAATAATAAGTGAATAGAAAATGTGTCCTCCATTAGCACAAATGGCTTTTAAAATAAACTTAAGTATTGAGTTCTATATGCCTTACGCATATACCTTTTACTTCTTTATCATGGAATACTAGTTTTTAAGTGTTTTTAATCATGAGCTATTTTGTCGTACAATCCATTTCGCTAAGATGTTCCTCGAGAATGTACCACGAATTTTCAATCGGATTCTGGTAAATTTCCAGGTCTAGCTAGCAGAATAATGTTAATTTTCCAATATGAAATTTCTGGCAGATTTGGAATTTTGGCCGGATCAAGTTGAAATGCTCTTGCAAAAATTTTTAGGGAATGGCACAATCATTTGTTTTAAAATTTCAATACATTTTGACGAATTTATCATTCCGCCTATAGGTACTGGATTTCCAGTGCCATCTGCAATGGCAAAAATCCCAAAACATTTGTTTTTTTAAGGTATTTCGTGAATGTTGAGGTCTTATTGATTCACCTTGCTTCGTCTAACAATGTTTTATGTGTGGCCAAAAGCAATTAAATGAGTCTCATTGCTAAAAATGACCTTTTTCCAATCATTTGTGTATTTTTGCCCACAATAATTGTTTTGCTTCATTTGATATGCGAAACGTTGTTTTAATAGGCTTTCTCGCTTTCCGACCAGCAGTGAAGTCTATGCTGCACGTTTAAAGGATTAATATCAATATCAATAGACCTATTTTAAAGTCTAATTTTTTATTGGATTAAAAACGACATTTCGAAGTAGCAATTGATCAGATTGTGGAGCTCTTTTCTTTCCCTTTAATACTCGTCTTTCCTCTTTGGAGAGAATGATAAATTTTCATTGTCTTGCCAGAATTTATTTTCCTTTCCTTTCCAGAATCCTTTATTTTCCAACATCAACTGCAGAAGCAACATTTGTTATAGTCATGAATATGTTATTGTTAAGTGGGATAATCTTTACTCTTTTTTGAGTGTTTAATCCATTTTAGTATGCTAAACTGAACGAATGCAAAAGGCACTTAAAATATATGCAAAAATAACTTCCTCCTCTTCGCACAGAAACAAGATTAAAAATAGTACAATAATCCTAATTTATAGTCTAAACCACCTCTAAGTAGTCAAAACTAGATATTCAGACGACACTAAAGTAAACTTTTTGAGGTTCGTGCTAGAGCCAGCTGGAAAACTTAAAATTCTGTGAAAAATTCACTTTGTCCGAATTAATGTGTACCTTATATTAGTCACCATTCCAAAAAATGTTGGAACTGTGCTGAGTTAAATAGCTACTAACTGTGCTGTTAACAAATGCCTGCACTAATTGAAAACGACGCAAAGGTACTGTGTATTTCTTTTTATGTATGATGTTGTTCCGAATGATTAAATACTTAAAATAATTAAATATTATTAAAAACTTAATAAATTTATAAGTATTAAAAATTCTTAAGTTTCATTAGAAATTTAAAACAATTGAATATTAATAGCCATGCCATTAAAGGAAAGTTGAAAACGTTTTTCCCTTCCTATCATTGCGCATTTTCAATCCTCTTTGAGCTTTAATTATTGATTAATTATTTAATTGAATAAAGACCTTATAATTAACTGGAGAAAATTTGATTGCTGATAAAATATTTAGTTTACACTCTGCAGTTTAATATTCCCATCAATATTGTTCTTTTTTCTTTGTGCTGGACTACTAATTAAAAAAATAAATACAGCTATCAAAGTATATGAGGCAATTTATGAAATAATATTTAAAGTACAGCATTACTTAAAAACTCACTGATATTTTCTATTAAAGAATTAAACATAATCCTCTTTTCAAGATGCACATACATTAATTACATCCTCCTTTCAAGGTACACAAACATAAAATAAAATATTACGAAATAATCAAATTAAACTTTATGCAAAGAGAAACATTTGGTACAAATGAAAGTTCTAAAATACCCAGAAGAAGTAAGATCAAAATTTTCTTTTTGAATAGTTCTATAAATAATCAATGATTTGAAGTGCATAGTTACCGCCTGAATTAATATTTTGATAGATAACCTCGTAATATCACAAGAATGCAAAATTAAAATATGTAAAAACTTGAACTATGCATTTGGAGGGAAGGTTAATTGTACTTTATTATGAAAACAAACTAAATTTTACAGATAAAAAACCCCCAAGTTCTTCGAATAACAGAATTCTCGAACTTTCGAATAGTTTTGATTTAAGTTTAGAGTACTAATAATTTGAGTTTAAAGTAGTGTATGTCGACTGCATTTTGAGAACAGAAAAGTTGTATTGTTATTGCTTATAATGAATGGAAACATGCTTATAATCGGCTAATTCGTAAAGAAAATATTATTATATTCCCTTCTCTACTCTTACATGTAGAAAGTGATGCAGACGTTTGTGAAATTGGAGGGAGGGGGGAGGGGGGAATACTAGTCGCATATAATATCCACTACATCACATACGAAATATTATGAAATATTTTGCGAGCTTATTTTTATACTTATCATTGCACTTTGTTTATTGTAGTATTTGTCTGTAAATATTTCAGGAAAATAAAATTGCTCAAATTAAAATTATCGAAGAGTTGGATGTAACAGATAATAAAAATATAGCACAGTTAATTTTTTTTTTAAAATTGCTGCTAGTTTCATTGAAGCTAGTTAAACACTGTCAAAACATTATTCTGACGATAGCATATGTTTGTTCTCACATTTGTTTTTTTGTTAGGCATTTCCCGTTTCCTGAGATCAGCAAAGGCAGCGGTTGAGTACCTTTCTGTTAAATCTGATGTATATTTCATGAAATGCTCTAATGTTTTATCAGCAACTATATATAAGTGCGCAACTCCTGTTATATGGGAATTTATATCAGAATGTCTGTCGCACGTTTAGATCAGGTGCATTTTAATAGAATCACCTGCAAGCTGATCGAGTTATGATGAGTATGCAAAGATAATACGAATTTTATAGTTACTGCATTTAAGATAACATTTGTAAAGAAACGTTCTTATATACGTATGTAGACAAGTTAAATCTTCTTTAGTTAAAAGACAGTCTCAATTTGTTGTATGGTACCAAAATTAATTATCTGTGGAAAGCTGGTTTTGCTTTTTCCTCTGCAAAACGTATTATACGTCAAGCTATGCTTTAGAGTAAAATAATGCACAGATTAATTTAAATGCATTTTAGTTTGGAGCTCCAGTTATTCTGAATAATCTGAGAAGACAAAGTATTGTTAAAAATTTTGCAAGTAATTGATTTATTTTAAAATTATTCTAAAGAAGTAATCACCTGCAGATTAACAAAGAGGCAATGAAATCTTTAATGGAGAAAATAAAAATTTTATTATGTAGCATAATTTGTATATTGAAATTCTCACTTTTTGTTTGATCAACATGCATTGTGCATTCTAGTTTATTTGACATTTTAAAAACTTCACAAAAGTTAAATTGCTGGAGATTTTATGCAAAAGATAAAAATTGAACGATGTTTAAAGAACAGCATAAAGTTAAAAGTTTTCTTATAAAAAAAAGGGTTTGTTTTTTGACCACAACAGATTTTTCAAAGATTTTCTTTACAAAATTAAAAGTCCAGAATGTCTTTGGTTGAAGCTTTCCATGAAAGAATAGACTTTACCAAGATGGCTCTTTAGAAATATAACGTTCCTCACTTTTTAATCTCACCACGGCCATGAAGTTAAAAGAAAAAAGTAGCGTAAAATACTTTTTTACTCAAGAGAGCATACTTTTTTATCGCAGGCTGCAAGTCTCATTACTGCCGTGACGTGATTTAACGGCGTTTTCGGTGTTTTCTTTTATATAATCCATCGTACTAAAGTTTTTTCCACGAGCTGTAGGAGATGTTATGCAAAGGAAAATCCTTATCTTTCGCTCACATTTTTTTTTAAATTTCTACTTGCTTTAATATGAGAAAATTCTCCTATATATCATACTTATTATAATATTAATGAAATAGAATAAAACCGCGTTAATTGTGGTTGCACGTAAAAAATTTTTTCTTTCCACAAGAGAACAGTCTGCATTTTACTTTATCTAATGAAGTATCGGAATTCATTTAATAAATGAAATGACATTATAACTTATTTCAGTTATATTCCCATTCATCAAAAAATTCTATGTAGAGGAATTAGGTTATTTTTTTTGAAGCAGGAGTCATGAATAATGAGCAATGCCGTCGACGGAACTCGAACCTCGGACCTCTTGAATACGCGCCGAGTTTGCTGACCATTACACCACGAAGGCATACTAAGAATTCGGGAGAAATACCTTATAACTATTATAACAATCCTAAATTTATGTTTTCGTACCATTTAATGCAATGAATACGAAATTGTTTCATTTGCATCAAATTAATACCTGAAATTCTGTAAATTTGTAAAGGTCAAATGCAAAAAGCGTAAAGAGTTTTCTAAAACAGGACTCCAAAATGCAAGAAAAGCAGATTTCGTAAACATAATATGAAATTATTTTTGTTCAACTGAAGAAAAAAATATTACTTTATGCAAATTGGACTTTCTAAAGTTACACACACGACGGTAAAACCAACAAAAATGGAAAAGTAAATCTTTATTAACAACAAACCGCAGGTGAACTTAAAAAAGGGATTTTGCATGAAAAAAAAGCATTAAGTACTGAAAAAACATTTAATTTTTATAAATTATACGACAACGGTATATTTGGGTCATTAACAAATTTATGTTTAAAAATAAAAACTGACCAACAACCACCTTCAAACTAACTTTATAACGAAAGCGCATTCTTTCAACTAGGGGATCAAGCATTGCAGATGCTAGCAATAACCATTCCGCTACTAGGCCAATTTTCAGATATCTGAGATTTTCACAAGAAATAACCTCACTGTCTAAGTACTACTTAACAATGTTGGCTTGATGAGGATGGTATTATCAATCACAAGGAGAAAATTAGGACCAATGACTGTAGCGTATAATCAACACAATGGGTGCGCGACTTCATTCTTATACCGCGCATACATCACAAAACCGTCTTTGAAGATGAGCTGAGTGCAACAGCCCATTGGAATTACAAGCTAAACCGTGATGCTGCCACCTCTGGATACGGGATGTTTGATGATGTTCTGATCTTGATTCCGTGTGCCTCATTCTATCCAGACATTAACACTCTTATTATCTGATTCCTCGTCAAATCTATACTCGCCTATGGACAGGGCATTGCACCAATTTGAAATAGTCTAAGATGCCGACGAAGCCTTTTTATCTCTTTATTGGGAAGTTACGGAACACAAACATTTCGTACTCGAGCAGATATCACTTTGGTATGAAGATTTTTCAGCGTGGTGCTGGCAGATATTGTCTTACCAAATGCGCTGCAATCGTGGATGTAAGAGTTGTGGAGATGAATTTCTTTTCAATTCCGCTTAACTGAAATAGCAATTTACCGATATTGAGAAAAAGTGGATAAGGCCCCGGGCAGCGGACAACTGTTCGAATTATTTCAATATTCGAAAAATTGTAAATGATCAACGCCAAAGTAGAGAACGACTAGTTTGATTGGCTGTCTTGCTGCAGTGCGTCACAGAGCATGCGAAAGCTTAATATCTGCCATTCGGTCTTTCTTTCAGCCAAAAAAAAAATAAATATCATGAAAAATTAGCCTATGATGGCCATAAACTCTTCGTATCATGATTTAAATAATCTCCCTAAAACCTCTTAGAATGCTGGGGCGTTCAATGACTCTAATTATAATCTGTTCGAAAGGTTACCTTGACTACGGTAACATACGATATTTCCATACCGTTGTCTGCATTCGCTGATTTTTAGTGACTCAAATTCAACTCCACTTGAAAAATCGCTCATTTGCATTGCATGCTTCACTTTTGGAAGCCAGAGTATATATGTGTGAATGTATATACATATATTTATATAATTTAAGTAATCTCAATAAATTGCCTAATACTTGGTCATAATAATTCTCACTTGAGAAAAGGAAGAAACACTTTCGCATTTATTAATTTTTGTTAATTGATCGGAAATTAATTTGTTCCCTTTAAAGGTCTACTAATTTTTGCTCAGTGACGATAAGGTTTATTGATTACATTTTCACTTTTAGTTGTACCTTTTTAATGTTTCCATTTTGAATTTATTCAAGATTCAATTTAAATATGCCAATGAGTTGCTTAATTTCAATAGAATTCTAACTACTTTTGTCTAAAGAGATAATACACTAAATAACATATATATATATAAATATACGTATATATGTGCGTGTGTATATGCAGAGAGAGAGAGAAAGAAACAGAAAAGAAATCGATAAATATTTAATTAATAAATATTGCTAATATTTCATATATTGTTCCGAAATTAAATAAATAAAGAAATAAAATATATGGAATTAATATCTATCAAATGGGGAAAATGTTATAACAGGTAGCCACAAATTAAAAACAATTGAATCCAAACCTTGGAAAATAAACTCAAATAATAGCAAATTAATACTAGAAAAAGAAAATTCACGTTCTATTAAATATGTTGATAATTTTTATCTTTGTCTGGGAGCAGACTAAAAAATTTTCAACGTACTTCACGTCTCTGAATTATATCTGTATAATTTCCAAAAATTATTAAAGACGGTTCTATAAATTTCAAATATTTAAATAAGAATCTATTAACAAAATATTTTATGTATTTGAGAATTTTAAAAATTATATAATAATAAGACCTGCTGCGTGACATCAGTCATTCAAATATAATCTTCTCTGACCAGACTCGAATGAAATTAAGGTTGCAACACATAAAGGCGACTATCAACTTCAAAATTCCTCAAATAAAGAGGTAGAATCCTTTTCATTTTGCATTTTAAAATTACTAAGTTGGAAATTGAAAGTGACTGCAAATAATTTTATTTTGTCTGACTATTTCTTCACACACACAGCATATTCGCAGGTGACATTACCCGCAGAGCCCTTCGGCTCGATTTCACAAGTTCCTCATAGCCGGGTCTGCTGGTCCCTCTTCGAGTTACCATCAAGTCCTTCTTCAGCCGCAAAGGAAAGAAAGTTTCGACAGGTGTTTAATTAGAATCATTGAGTGAGAAGATTATGTTTCCCCTTTGGTTTATAATTATTTGATTGTTGAAAATCTAAAACCATCTTTTAACCCGTTAGAGCCCAGTGATCTATTTATAGATCACCTATTTTTAGAACGTCCGCTGAGAACAAAACCTTTCAATCATTTCTTCCTGGCATTGGCTGATTTCCTTATAACATGTGGCCATACCCTCAAAGACGTTCTGAAACTTTCTTTCCCAGATCAGTCTAGCAGATAACGTCCGAAGTTAGCCAAGTCATGCTTCAGAGCGCAGCTTCCGATTTTGCATCCAACGGAAAACAAATTAAAGGTAATTTATTCTTTTCTTATGTGTTCTACATTTCCAACACCTCTTTAAATGTTCTACATTATTTAGATTAGAAACATAACTGTTCTTATAGCTAAATTTTTAGCTTGAACATGTTGATTTATAAATAGATCGATGGGCGTTAGTGATAACTACTACCGTTTTTTTTCTCTTTTCATTTTTCCAGAATGTCCAGGCGTAAAGTGTTTCACACCGCCAAAGAACCGTTAGACTATATGTTTCTAAGGTCTATATTCAGTCACATATAATTGCTTACAACCTGATTTGGATGAGTTAGGTGACGAAGAGTGCATTGATGATGGTGAAATGAAATCATTCCATTTGTAAAAGATCTGTCAGGTAATGTAAAAATTTGTTTACCCGCGGAAGAAATAGAGGTAAAAGAAGAATGCGAATAAAAAACACAAATGATTTTGGAACTGATACTATGGAACAACTGTCATCTACAACTAGCGCCATTAATTAAAATTTAAAATAAAAACGAATTAAAGTGTCTAAAAAATGCTTGAAAAAATTAAAAATGGCGCCGAATGAAAATTGCACAAAAAATAACCCAACTTATGCTTTTAAACAAGAAGGTAATTTCTCTGGTGAAAATCTTGAAAACATTTCAAATATTTTAGAAAATATGAAGCCACTTGAAATTTTTGAAAACATTTTAACTCCTCAAGTTAACGAATTTATAATAGATGAAACAAAAAGATATGTGAAAGAGTGGAAAAATAATAAATATTTTCAGTTACAATAGATGAGTTGAAGAGTTTTATTAATTTTTTGATTTTCTCTGGCTACCATACCTTTTATATAGTGAACGCGACTACTGATCAGAGGAAGATCTCATGGTACCGACAGTAAAAAATGCAGTGTCTCGAAATAAATATTCAGAAATTAAATCTGAAATCTATTTTGCCAACAATAATTACGTAGCATTACGAAAATCAGACCGGATTTTCAAAATAAATTATCATGCATATTGATCACACTTTTAAAGAACTTGGAATTCTCGATAAATTTCTATCTTTTCATGAAATGATGATTAGATGTTACGGTCATCATTTTTTCAAGCAATAAAGGCCATACAATTTGGTTGTAAATTTTGGGCCATGTGTGGAGTAAAGGGATCTGTTATAAATTTGACTTTTATTGTGGTGCGTACAGTTTTGAATATACTCCTGAAACTTCGAAAGAACCGCTTGGAACATGAGTGGTTAAAAAATTGCTACAATCAGTAGTTAATCCCAATAGTCAAACCATATTTTTGGTTTTTGGTTTGGTATTTTCCCATCATATGGCAATGTCGGGCAAGAACTCCAACCTGCATTAACTGTGACAATGAAACAGCATGTTTGGAACAGCCCAGAACTAAAAGCACCCAGCAAACCACGCGGCCTGTCCTGAGCACTAAAGAACCGCAAAAAGAATAAGAGACGATAACGAATACTAGCGAGCAGACAATCACTACTCACACAAGTACTCACTCCGGAGTAAGGATCATATCACTGATATTTCACAGATTAAAATTATGCAAATCACCTTACAAAGGGCACGTGCCGCTAGAGCCCAGTTAATACATTTTCTATGGACCAAGAAGCGGGCTATATCCTTGTCCAAGAACCTTACATACACAGTAATAAGCATCTCGATTTTCCGGTCCCATAGTCAGTCTTAAGTGCCAAAGCAAAGCCGAAAACAGCAATTATCTGTTGCAAGCAGAGATGGTCCACAAACATCATCAACTGTCAAAGAGACATAATCACTATCGCAATAGAAACATTGGCCCTATGTTTACTCATTACCAATGTCTACATTCCCCCAACCACTGAAATGCAAATCTAGCTAGAAATACAGCAACCAACCTTGGCAAAGCACTCAAGAGCCTACCATCTAATAACAGGAGAGCTTTAATGCCCACTCTGATATTTGGGGCTACCAGTTCACTGATTCTAGGAGACAACAAGTTGAGGATTTCATAGCAATGATCTAGCTCTAAATAACGACCGTAACAGTTCTCCTACCTACGAAGCGGATGGCCGGACGTAACCTTCACAACCAGCCCTAGCAATCAAAATCCTTTCCTGAAAAGAGGATGAAATTTCGTCCAGTTCTGACCACCATTACCAAGGAACTTAAGGTCCAAAGGAGTAAAACCAGAGCTTTACACAGGAAGATGAAAGCTGAAAGTGATCAAGACAGAAGAAAGGCAATCAGTATTGTTTACAATAAAGTTCAAGCAGCCTAAAAAAGAGCGATCCTCAAAGGAAATCTCAAAAGCTGGAAGAACTTCTGCACGCAAAACAAAGAGCCTTATGACATCTTCCATAAAATCGGGACAAACAAAGTTTTCTCTCTTCCACAGCATCCAGCATAACCGCACAGTTCAAATAGTGCCAGCAATACAGCAGAACACAACAGCACTGCGGCAGAAATGTTGAAAAGAATCCTCTACGTCGTCTTTCAGGACGATCACTCAGAAGCAGCGCAAGAAGCAGAAACCCGACATACCAGTTGTATACTTAAACGGGAAATGATGCTCCATTTTCACGACCCGAGAGCAATGCAGTGATACGAATTCTCCCAAGGCGGAAAGCCCCAGGACCAGAGTCCCTGGGATATAACCTAATCAAAGCTATCCTATAGGCAAGGCCCATTTTCTTCAGGAATCTCTTCAATAAATTGCTAGGTCTGACTTACTTTCTTAAAATTTTCAAGGCTGCCCAAGTCATCCTCTCTAAGGAGAAAGATCCAAATGATCCGGCTTCGTCTAGACCCATTCTCTTGCTTCCAACCATGAAGAAAACGTATGAGAAGCTTCCAGTTCAGAGGCGGAAGCATTATCTGGAAGCCAATAGCGTCATCACAGATGCGCAATTTGGATTTAGTGAAAAACGCTCGACTACACACACGCTGAGCACCATTAAACAAGAAACTGAATCAGCCAAAGAATTAGAGTCCATGTAGCGCTTCTAAGTCTGGACCTTAAAGGCGCATTCGATTCTTTATGGTGGCCGGCCATCCTGGAAGCCCTTCGCGAGGTCCGGACCTCTAAGACGTCACATTTAAATCAATGCAAAGTGGCTAGATAACACCAAGCTCGTGACATTTGAGGGCGACGGCACACTCGTAGTCCACGAAAGAACGCGTAATGAGCTTCGGAGCAAGAGCAATGAAACAATTGAGCTCTTTGGCAATTAACTCAGTACTAAGCACATTACCATTTCGATCCTAAATCTAAATATCTAGTAATCCACAAGCCAGGTCAGACGATCATCCGAAATCCGGTCATAAATATCAGGGGGGAGCACAATTAAAAGTATGAAAGAAGAATGGCTTCTGGTCCTCACGATAGATGAGAAACTCACTTAATCCGACACCTAATGGAGGTGAGACTGAAGACCCACGCCATCGCCTACAAGCTAAAGAGGATGCAAGGAGCAGATTGGGGTGCGGCCATAATGTCGCTACACATCAAAGCGGATCAAGAGTCAGCGATAACGAAAGTCACTTTATTAAGACAGCAGTCATTCTGCAGGGGGCAGCTTTATAAACACGCCCACTTTGAAGGAAAATGAATAATAAGACTAGTTCATCTCGCAGAATATGGCAGAAGAGTGCATGCATTTTACCGAGTACATCACAGGCTGAGGGGATAACCCAGAAGAAGTATACATTTATACAGATGGCTCGAAGCTTGACAACCAGGTAGGGTGCAGCTTCATCCTCAAGAGGCAAAGGGATACCCTTGCAGCATGGAAAGGGAACCTGAAAGTAAACAACTCCGTTTTCCAGGCAGAAGCAGGAGCCCTGAAACAAGCGCTGTCTTATGCAGCCGCTAACAGCCAAAATACTTATCATATTTGTACCGACAGCCACTCAGGTGTCTGTGTAGTAAAGAAACCCTATCATCCGAACCCACATATTGTAGAAATCCAAGCACTCCTGAGAGCCAGATCGTCCGCATCGCCACTCCACATCTGCTAGATAAAGCTCATTTTGGGCACCAGGGAAATGAGGTGGCGGACGTATTTACAAAGGAGACGACTCAGAACGTAGACGCGCAGCAAATAGAAGTCCTGCTCCTCAAAAGCAGCATTAAAAGGACTAAGTGGAAGTATGCTCTAATCCACTAGCAAGAGGACTAGAATTCCATACCATCCCACAGGGCAGACGCACGTACGAATTATTCCACAAGGTCAGTACAGACCGGTTAATATCAGACCCGCATAATGTGCTTCGTAACTGGACACAGACCATTTCCCAGTTACTTTTATGATAGGCTCCTAACAACTAACAACGTCTGTGTAGGTGGAGATGTGGGCAAGCCTGATCATTATCTGACATCATGCCCACTTACACGAGACTTCCACCACGTTCTGCCAAATGCAAATACAACAATCTACAAAAGATTTATGGTCAAGCAACCCTTAATACAGAGGAAAATGCGTTCTCATGCTGCTGAAACTCAAACTCTAAACACTGAACTCTGCAGTGCAGAATACGGTCCCACTTAGCCGTAGAACTAACTCACACATACATATCAATCTCTTTATACCAGTTAATGTAAGGTTAATGCATAACTTTAACACTCAGTGTAATGTAATTGGGGATGTACTTTTTATGTTATGTATGTATTAATGTAATGTATGTACGCATGTATTATTAGTGTATAATGCATAGCCAAGTATATAGTATCAGTTGCATAATGTGCACTGGTACTTCCCTGTAATATGTCTGTAGATTTTAGGAATTTTTAATATTGTATGTATTAATATATCAAGTGCACTATTAATGTATTACATATAATATATATTGTATTAATATTTTGAGTGCCCATTTTGTGCTATGTATATATTAATGTAATGTAGGTATACATGTATTACTAATGTATAATGTATAACGAAGTGTATAGTTATATGTTGCTTAAGGTACACTGGTCTTCCTCTGCAATATGTCTGTAGAGTTTAGGAACTTTTATTATTGTATGTAGAAATATATCGAGTGCTTTATTAATGTATAATATATTACCATGTATTTATTACCAATGTCTTAAGTCAACATAGTAGCACCACATTTTGATGTAAAGTACCTCTATATTGTCATCTATTGCATAATAAGCAATGGTATTGTAAGAACCTGCCACACCTCTATCTTTTATCATTATCCCCTGTTTGGTAATATTAGTTTTCAGAACAGTTGCGGGATCCGGATGGTAACTGAATAGTCAGTAAAACCCGCCCGAGTGTCCGGATCCTGCTCTCACCTGTCACCTATCTTTCTCATTCTCATCGCGTTGTAGTAAGTAATCTCCAATGCCTGTTAATGACGCGTCATTATTAATTTCGAAATGTTTCCGTATGTCATGCGTATTTATAGATGATGCTGTGTACAACGCATCTTTCAGCTCTTGAAAAGTCTTTCCGAGGGAAGTCGTTAAGAATGGACTTTTTTGGAAAACCACTTCAAATTCTCGCCATTTTTGCGTAATCGGGAACATTTAAAATTTTTAATTACCTGTAATTTCTCGAGATCCGAGTCATGTCGGCTTCACCCTAATATATGGCCTAACTGTTTTGCGTTCGACTCGGCAAAGGATCATTTCTGAAAATTAGCAGTAAAGTTCAATGTCTGTAATGTGTTCAACATGGGTTTTGAGTGTTTCACATCTTCTTCCATGTGTATATGTAAACAATTATGTCATCTATGAAACCTTGCACATAATCAATATGTATTCTAACTGCCTGATTTAACATTCAGAATGATAATCACTTAACAATCAGAATGGCATCACTTTTAATTGATTCTGACCCTTCGACCACACAGAACTTCTATGACGTCTACTGACCTTCCCCATTAGGATTTCCCATTTACTAGTATCCTTTAAATATCTGGTGTAAACAAGTAGCATAAGGCTCTTGCCTTATATCGATACTCCTCTGAATTTTGCATGAAATGGAGTTATTGACATCCTGAGCCAAGGCCTTTATAATTGCAAGACAATATATGCAATCCCATCCTTTTTCACCATGTATAAAATACCATAAATTATCTCCGCTGTTGAAGGTTCTAAGAATCCTCTTCTAGAAATTCAGCAATTTATTTTTGCATCTGAAATTTCAATGTCTCAAGCACCTTAGAAATATAGGCTTGCTTCTTTTCAATACCCGATTTCAACCTTATGCCGTGGGATTCTACACTCACGTTTGTGAAAATTGCAACACCAAGAAGGAATCGTCATAATTGAATGCAATTTAATACACAGTTGAGTGGTAGTGGTACAAATAAATGATTAAATGTTCAAAGCAAACAAACAAGAACAAGAGATCAGAATCAGTATTTTGTGTGGCCACCACGCGCCGCAATAAGTGCTGCTACACGACGTGGCATGGAGTCAAACAAAGTTTGAATGTCTGACTGAGGAAGAGCATTCCATATCGTTTGTACGCGTACCCAAAGTTCGTCTGCAGACGCAACAGGACGAGGATCACGAGCAAGACGCCAACCAATGACATCCCACACATGTTCAATTGGCGACATATCCGGGGAACACGCAGGCCAAGGAAGAAGCTGTACCTGCTGCGCTGCAAAGAAGGATTTAACAATCCGAGCAGTATGAGGGCGGGCATTGTCCTGTTGAAATACAGCGCCTGGCAAGCTTTGAAGGAAGGGAACAGCTTCGGGCTGTAGAACTTCACGGATATACCGGTTGCTGTTCAGATTGCCCACAATTCGTAGCAATTGAGATCGTCTATGATATGCTATGGCGCCCCAGACCATAACTCCGGGTGTTCGTCCACTGTGGCGTTCGATAATGCACTCCGGAAGGTGGCGTTCACCGGCATAGCGTCTGACACGAATGCGGCCATCATGGTACCACAAATTAAAGCGGGATTCGTCAGAAAACACGACATGCTGCCAATCAGCACGCCAGTCTCTATGCTGATTGGCCCATTGTAGCCGCAGGCGGCGATGGTCGTGCGTTAGGGGGATCCTGTATAAAGGAGTCCGTGCGCGCAGTCCACACTGCAGCAGACGTCTACGAATTGATGAAGCACACAATGAAACACCTGTAGCTATTGACCACAGTGCTGCCAATTGTCTAGAGGAAGCTGTACGGTCCGTCCGCGCCATGCGGACCAGGTGTCTATCATCGCGAGCTGACGTCACATTTCGGGGTCCACTCCCGGATTTCCGAGTTGTCCGACACTCGTCCGTCCACTGCTTCCAAACGCGCATCACTGTGCTGCTGTTACGCTGCACACGAGAGGCTACTGCACGATACGACAATCCAGCTTCACGAAGGCCGATGATTCTCCCTCGTTCAAACTCTGTAAGTTGTTCAAATCTCGCTCTCTTTCGTCGACGAGGCATAAGTACAGATTGAGTTAACGTTTACCACTAGCAGATAACCACCGATAACCATACACGCCTCGCTACAGCCGTCTATTTATTTGGATCCATCAGCCGTTCAGAGGGCGCTGCTCAGCATACGCATGCGCTACGGATTTGCAATTCTAATCATTTGCATATCATGCGCTACTTTGCATTTCCTGAAAATTTCAGCTCACTCGCGTAAGTCCTTCATGGTGTTGCAATTTTCACAAACGTGAGTGTATTTTATCATATTTATTCTTTCCATAAGATACTACGTTAATCAGTCAGGTCAATTCTTCTTTCCGAACCCTCTCTAAATGTTTGAATTTGTCTGGAATATCGATCGTATATAACAAGTCTTCAGTTTTCGGTTTTTTTAATAGAAGCATGATGCACATCCCCGAATTCTGCATCAGTTTCTTAAAATAGTCTTACCGCATTTATCAATTGTAGGTACATCTGCAACTTAGTTTGGAGAAGATTCCTGAACAGTTCATCCCGTAATTTCACCAAATAGAAATGAGGAGACTTTTTCTGAATTATTTGACCAGGTCTGAGTGCAGTTTATGTTTTGAATCGGTATTATCACTAGTACCATATTCTTTATGTCAAATTCTCTTCCCGTAGATCTCAAATTGTGATAATGAATATGTTTTTGCTATTTCGCATCTAAATTTAGTTAGTGAATTTTCCCACCTCCTGTAACGTATTTCTAAGTGAAACTAAATATTCCGTTACAATTTCTGCAATTCTTTGCGGTAATATGGTCTTATCTGCCCAACTTCGTTCAAGTATCGCCAAAGATCCGAATTATACTCGTCCACATAACGGTGTGAGATTTCGGTAACTGAATTAGATATCTTCAAATAAGCCCATGATAAATATGGTAACCGTTTATCCCAGCTTCGTATTTGCGTATTTATCGCATTACGTAACACTAATTTCATCGTTCTAATCCACCATCCTACAAACCCATTTGATTTCAGATAACCTGGTGTAAAATATCTTGGTAAGGAATCTAATCAACTGAAGAATTCTTGCTTTAAATTTGCCTTAAAATCCGTCCTGTTGTCCAGCATTTCCTTAGGTCATCTATTCCTAGGCCATCTACTACTTTTTCTGTCTAGTAGCTAGTTTCAATTCTATATATATTTTCTTTAATCTTTAATCTTCCACTTCACATTAGTCTCATCTTTGTCGTTTAATCTTTTGTGTGTGGTTAGCAGGAATATTGCTGGGCAAAATCGTTTTACGTCTCCTTCACCCTGACACTGAAAACATATCATATTTTTCTTATTTGTCTGAATCATACCTAGGAGTTCTAAAGAATTTACCACTTTACATATCTCTTTCTCGACCCTGTAATTTGAAATAAAATTTCCACAATTTTACTACAACTAGTTTCTCCTTTTGTCATACTAAATTCTGTTTTAGTCCCATTTTATCTACTTCCTGAATACTTGCATTGTAATCTCTGACATCGCGGCTACATAATTATCCAAATCATTTGCAAGCTCCGACGGAGATTACCAATTTTCTGTCTCCGTAAGAAAAATATGTGGATCTTAATATTTCCGTGTTAACTGATATTTTAACCTTATCTGCTATCAAAAGTTCTCTTAGTCTATAAGAAGATTTAACTTCTCTAAACTTTAAGCAAAAATCAAGTCTCAGATCTCGCTATGTGCTGAGCATATGTATACTCGTATTTTTCATACACCTTTCTAAATTCCGTTTGCGTCTCAACGAGGAAAATGGAATTCCTTTAATACAGTTATAAGATAACTATCCCGCCCTTTAGCATGCCTTCGTGGTGTAATGGTCAGCGCACTCGGCGCGTATTCGAGAGGACCGAGGTTCGAGTTCCGGCAAGAGCAATGCTCATTTTTAATGTCTCCGGATGTCTCTTACACTGTGTGTTTTATCTTAGTTACATAGATCCTTTTCATCCAGAGTTCAGATCAAACTTTTAATTTTGGCTCTTAAACTCAGTCAAATATTTTTACTCTTATATTCTTCAAGAATTTTGTATAGGTATATTTATGATAGAAAAAGATACACCAATCCTTGGCTTTCGATGTGGGGTCAATCATGACCCCTTTCACTACTACTGAATGTTTCAGAAAATTACTTCCCTTATTCTTTGAATCTGAAACCCCTTCATTCTCCGAATCTGATATCCGTTCTTTACCCTTTATTTTTCAAATCTAACTTTCTACCTTCTTAATATTATTCCAATGTTCTTTACCTAACTGTCTTTATTGATCGTTTTCCGCATCTGGGAGAAATCTACACGTTTCTAACTGTAGCTTCATGCGACTAATTTAATTTGAGCCCATACGCTTCTAACGCTTTCACTTGATTCGTCTAACATCCTTTCTCAATTTTTCGGCTAGAAATCATAATAATAGTTTTTTAGACTGATACTATGACCATAGTAACAGTTTCAGTGAACATAGTAATAGTTTCAGTTAACATAGGTTTAGGCTTACAGACTTGAACGTCCATTAAAATTAATAAAATTTGATTTTACAGGCAATTTTACATATATAATTGCTATTGAACTCACTTAGCAAAGCAAATGCAAATGTGAAGAAAGCATATTTCATATTATACCTTTAAAATATATATCACAATATGGCATCAAAAATAAAAAAGTAATATCATCATTTAACTCTGTTAATTCCATTAACATTAAGAATTGTTTTAAAACTTTCAGTTTTAAGCCATAACAGCTTCACAGATACATTTTATGATACATACTTTTGTGATAAATTACTTTTATGATACATACATTTGACATATTGCTCTTAAGCCTTCTACAAAATTAACTTTGATATCAGATTTATTAACTTCTATGACCAAAATATTTTAAATAGTTTTGAGGTTAATCATTAACATGAGTACAACCAAAAATGTTCAAAATATTTCATATCATGCCTAACGGAATTCTATAAAACCGTTTCAAAAATTGTGTAACTTTATGATATAATCTCGATGCGTACCTGATTTTGAAAAGAATCATATTTCTTATTTTATATGAGCAATATACTTTCTGCACATTTCCATCGTTTACTTTTAGTATTTAATGGTCAAGATTCAAATCGATTTACTAAAAATATATTAATAAAAACGTTTAACTACTCTAATTATTACATTTTCAGAGGCCTTTTCCCTTTTCCTTTCGCTTCCCAAGAAATTGAGTGGGACGCCTTTTTTCGTGATTGTACCATGTGGTCGTACTGGAAAAATCCAATTCTTTCGAAATTCATACTAATATTGTCACACAGATCACATACATGTCTACGTTGGATGACACGTCGCTTATTTCATTGATGATGCATTTTCAGGATTATCAATGGGGATTATTACGGTTTCATGATTTTTTGATAATGCAATTAAACACTTAGCACGTCGTTCTTCGTGGCATTTCATTCCGTATCTTCAAGCGTCTTATTTTTACGCGTTTCAACGCCACGCTGTTACACATCTACACTCTGAGTAACACCTTCACAGATGCATATTTAGACTAATATATTTCCTTATTATTTGCACTAAACATTCGTTATGTGTTTTCATAAATTCTATACTCGTAACGCAATTCGGTCGCCAGCAACACTATGCTGCTCCTGGCAAGTCTAGTTCTTTTTAGACAGAAAATTTACCATACCACTTCGATATACATGACTTTATTCATTCTAAAAGTAAAATAAAAAATGATTCTGAAAGAATTGAGAATTTAACGTCGCATCAGAGGATTTTTTAAGTTTTTTTATGCTCTCCCTGAGCATCGCAGCTTACCAATCTGTTCTTGGTCTTAACTTCTGCTAGCTCAATTTTTTTAATCTTTTAAAATTTATTATTAAACGCTTTTTCCGCACTTGCGTCACATAAAATTCGAAAGAAAAATCACAAAATATTTAAAAACAGCCTAACTTTAGAGTTGCCGATAAAATATTTTCCATTTGCTACGGTATTTGTTTGAAAATTAATCTCTTGGACGGCCGGTCGTCTACAAGATTTGTCATAAAATATGTATACAATGATTTTAATGAACCCAGCTAGTCTTATTTCATAAAAATATTTAATATTTCTAATTATATATATATATATAATGATTTAAATTCATTTTTAAATCAATCAGATTAAAAAGTAGAAAAATTACTTTTATGAACTGCATTTATTGAGTTTCACTCACTTACTTTGCTACTCGGTAACACAAAACGTAAATTTGAACATTAAATATCTTTACTGAATTACAACGTGCTGGTGAGTGGAGACACTAAGTGCTCTATTTGAAGCTGTGGCAACAAATTGCTTTCAAATACCTGAATTTGTGGATTTAAACTCAAAATTAAATATCTTACATTTTGCCGAATGTCAACAGTCTGGTGCGCTGGTGATAAAAATGTTTCATTTTGAACAGTGCTGCTAAAAATACATCGTGATAGCATTTGGTGTTAAAATTTGAAAAGCGATAGAGATACAAAAATTATACACAAAAATTAGTTTCAAAACTAATAGAACTTTTGGTACTAAAATACACTGTTATACACTTTTTCGTACACTGCGAGCAACTGTATTTCGTCCGACTATGCCCTCACACGTACAACATGTTCCCCAACGCATAGGTTTTTCGAGTCCCTCATCACTCCAATCTAAAGTCCTTCTTCACTTGGAAGAATGGGTTATTGTCTTCCTGAAGTAATTCGTTCCATAAAATTTTCCCTTTTTTATTTTTCAGACGTTTCATACTCAAAATCAAGTTTTATTCCTTAACACTGTTGTCTGATCAACTACCCTGAAGTCTCATGATTCGAGTACTTAGCTGAAAAATGTAACTGCTTCAGAAAATTTCAAATTTAACCTCCAGGTTGAAGTTTAAAATCCTTATTATTTTTGATAACTACCGAAATGTGTATGAAATGTAAATTCTTAATGCTAATTCTAATTTTTTCTCTTTGTGTAAGCCGGTTATCACTAACGATTTTGTTTTCTAAGCAGTATTTTAAAGAATTAGAGGTCAATTGACTTTTCAACTAGAAGTTGTTGTATTTTTGATATATCGCGGTGTCTCCTGGCCTGAAATATGTTACCCGAAATTAATTTCCTTATATTTTATTTTACAGTTTTAAGAGTCATGTAATAGTGTTTAGTAATGGAAAGTCTTCTGTTTCGTGTGAGCCCACTAATGGTAATCATAACAGAGAAAAGCGAAGATGTGATTATTTTGTTAAAGTAAATATCTAATCGATTTGGCACCTTCGAAGATGACCAATTCATTGTAACTGCAATAAGTAACAACCATCATGCTTTATTTTCTTAATAAATATTTGAGATTTAACTTTACTTAATTTGCTTATTTTTTACTAGAATACATTGGACTAAATTAGCTTATCCCGGGTTTAGCTTGTTTACATAACACAATATTAGTATTTTTTTGTATTAATATGATTTTGTATTAAGTTCCACTTCAATCTAGTGTACCACTGCATCGTCACACCTTTCCACATGCTGGTGTTTACATACTACTTTATAACAAATTGTACAGTGTTTTTATTGATCAAGAATTTGATAAATTTAACGGGCACCTATACTCAATTATTTATTTATATACATACGTAATAAAACCTTCCGTGCAGTAGTGCTGCACTATCTAGTTGTACTTCTACCTTTTTTATAGCAATGAGCTATACCAAAAATGTACATTTTCATAAACTCACACACCCTCACCCATTTTAAAAGTCCTTACCAAGCCTTTATTTTTGCAATCGTTGTACGAATCATATACTTACAATTACAAAACTGTCATAAATGACGAAAATATTCATTTTGGGGAAATGTAAAAATTTTACAAAAGTAATTAACTTCCGACAAATAATGAAATCTAACTTTTAATGCTGCCCGGTTCTTATATCTGAGGAAGTTTTATACTTGCTATAAAAATAACAATACAAGAAGTTTGGCTTCTGTCCGGCAAAAATTGACCGGTATACGTAATATCAAAATTTACAGTTTTTTATTCGAGAATAATTCGAGAAAATAAGTTTAAATAAAATGTATATAATTAAATAGACCGTATAAGGCAGTCATGTGGTGACCGTATCAGATTTTTGTTTCCTTTTTGCTAAGCAGCACTCAACTTACATCTTCCAAGGGAAATGATCTCTTGACGTTTTTTTCTTCAATTAGCAATTGTATATTGATGGATACTGTATTTAGAAACATGAAAATTCATTTTTATCCATTTCAGATTTTTTTTCCTTATTGTCTTTTTTAACGATTGTTTAGATATCCTTTTTAATTTTTATCTTTTTCTGAAATTACAGGGCATTACCTGAAAACAAGTAACTTTAGCCTTTTATTTTGATTTAAACAATCTTTCTCTATTACTGAACCTGCATTATATTTTATTCTCCTATTTTAGGTTTGTTTATTGGCTAAACAATCTTTCGTTCTTATTGAAACTTGGCACTACATTTTGCTCTCTTATTTCAGTTTGGTTTACTAAGTTGCTTCTTAAATTTTTGTTTTATTATTTCCACATTTAGAAAAACTAGACAATTTTGCCATTTCTGTAATTTTAGTTTTCCAATAGGCTTATTCTTACTAAGGTATATATTCTACCAGGTGGGTTTACCACTTTACTAATATAAAACTTAAAATGAAAAAAAATTCTTCCTCTCAAATAAAAATTTTGACTTTTAATCTCAATTGTGTTATGTACCGATTTTCATTCCTGTCATGCTGAAATAGGTTGTATCTTGATGACTGATGTCAGATGACAAAAGGATTTATCATTAAATAATTATAAAATTTCAAAATACTTTAAATTTTGTATTAATGTTTCTTATTTAATTATTTTAAAAGATTTCTTTGACTTATTTAAAACTTAAAGGACTTCTTTGACTATTTTTTGCAATTTATCCAGATATAACTCAGGAATGTGTCTATGTTGATTAATTCTTTAGGCTGTTGTTTGGCAAAGAACAAAGAATTATCAAATTTTATTTAATATTATATGAATATGGTTTTATTTTTTCATTTATTTGCTTTCACTTATGTTTTGTTTCCCAAGTTCAATGATTCTATTGTTCTTAATTCGGGCCTTCCTATTTGAAAAATTTGCGATATTCTGCTGATATTAATGTGATATTTCATCCCTTTTATATATGTAAAAATATTTAGCTTTCAAATAATGAATTAAAAATAGCCCTTTAATTCTCCTCTTCATTCTAAAAATAACAAAAATAAAAACTTTTCTAACATAATTTTCACTCTCTATAATTCTGAAGAAGATGCGTCACCTAATCTATATTACGAACTTATCGAAATTTTAACTTAGCATATGCATATTAGTTTCGAAGTCAAACAACAAAATCAGCGTCACAAGTACTGCCCAGCCATTTGGGGGGAAAAAACTCTCATTAATGAGAAAGAGAATGACATAGATAAAAGTTTAAAAGTAATTAAAAATTTATGTTTTGAACAATGTTTTGACGTAAAATAATTGCTAATGTATTAGCTCTTGTTCCATGTGCGTTCTCGTGTTGTAATTGGTTAGCAAATACAGCTTATAAATAGAAAGTACGCTACTTGAAAGCCAAAGAGGACACTCATGATTTTTCATTGTTATGGTCCCGAAATATCTAATGGTAATGTGGGGATCGCTATTTCGTCGCCACTTGGATTTGTTTTATTAGGTCTCATGCCTTCTTTCAGTCTACTTTCAAAGGGAAGGAGAATACAAGTAATTATCTCATTACCCCGCGAGTGCTCTCATTATGTCTGGGATTAGTGTATCCATCTAACTGTAGGAAGATTTGTGTTTCGAATCTTGTGCAGGCATCGCTTATTTTTCATATTTTTTGGTCAGAAATATCTAACGGTTTCTACAAGTTATTTTCTGAGCTAACGAGCGTCTTATAAAAGAACGTTATCAACAAAACTCTTCGCTGAATCTTAAGCAGTGTTTGACAGATTTGGTCTTCCTGGGAACAATGTTGATTTACAAATGAAAAGAATGAAGTCCGTTAACCAATTATTTAAAATTTATCAAGATATTCTCCAATATATTTCTGCTTTATTTATTAATCTTGACAAAAAAATAAACTTTTTTTTAATTGTTTATTGTGCTATGAAAGATTCGTATTCGTTTTCTTAGGAGAAATTCGTGAAATTATACGACAGACTATTTCTCAAACACAAAAGCATTTAAATTCTTACATTAACTGAATCTTTTAAAAGCATAAGAATAATCGTTTCACTTTGATCATCCTACTTGCATCAGTGTGCTTTGAATATTAGAGAGTTATCTGCTTTTATCATACTATAGCAGCAATTTAAACGCCATTATTCTTAAAATACATGATTTTAAGAATTAATTGAAGATTTATTGCTCTTTTCTCAAGTGTATATTTTATTTTATTTTATCGTAAGTGATATTTTTCTCCTTCTTACAGTTTGAATGCATTAAGAAAAAACGAAAATATGAATTCTCCTTATGAATAATTAAAAAGCTACAGTGGTTGTAAATTATTTGATGCTTTTAACTTACTAAATCAAACTAACCATCACAAATGGAAACAATAGAAGAACACCCATTTATGAAAAATATTGTTTTTTGTACTCGCTTTCATTCTGTGCTTCTGCCATTAGTTCAAGTATCGCTTAAAGCTAAAAACACTCTAGCGATTCCTCTCATTTTTATGCATAAAAACGGCCGAATACCTTTTATCTTTCTCTTAAACGCTTGGTGCGTTTTTGTCTTTGCTTCAAATAAAAAATAAAACCTTTTTTTTCATTCTTTTGCACTTTTCTGCAACGGGAAGAAAACTTTTTCTTGTCTTCTTGTATTAACAAAAGTGTGAAAGAAATATCAAATGGAAAGATGGATCGAGATAAAAAATAGAGGGTAGTCCTTTGTTCGAAGTGTGCCAAAATACGTGATTATTGATCACATTTCGTCAAGTTCGCGCCCTTTTTGCTGTAAATACTCCTCTCCAACAGCTTTTAGCAAGATTGTATTTTATCCTTTCTCTTCTGGAAATATCCTTTTTTTATCTGACGTTTTTATGTATGAAGAAGGATGAGGAAATAATTGTCAGCAAAAACTTTCAGCTAAACTTTTTTTAACTTATTATTTAATTTACTTTTACTTTTTTATGTGCCCTATTTTTGTTAAACGAAAAATTTAAGATAATGGTTACAGAAGAAGTAGAATGTCTAGTGATTAATTTCTGCTTTTTTAATCCTTTTTGCTTTAATTTAAATCTATCGATATGATGCTAATTGAACTTGGCCTCAGTATGCAGAAGTAACCATATATATTCGAAGTGATTTTAATTTTATTCATTTATTCACTTAGAAGAGACTTTATGGTACTCATTTAGCTTCTTAAACATCTTGAATGTATTGAAAACTCAGACGAAAATATGAATAACATTTTATAATATTTCATTCTCGTTCTTGAGGAAGCAGAATTGTAAAACATGTGTTAACATAAGCAATTGGTTACACTCTGTCTCCACCTAGTTTATAGATATCATTTAAATTTCGTTTAAATATAGTTTAAATTTATCGTTTTCTTTTCTCTTCCCTCCCTCACGTATCCTTTACATACTGTCCTTATGCTAAAATGTCGAAGTTTGGCACCCAATGTATGATCTGTGAAGTAGCTACATAGATAATAAAAACAATATACATGTGTATAATTAGAATAATAAGTATGAAATTTTATTTATAAATTAGAAGTGTATAGTTGAGCAACTGTTTTTGAAATTAAATTGAATTTTTGAATTTGAAAACTTCAACGAAAAATTTACTATGTTAAACCCATATAGCCGTGGAAAACTTTATTTTTCCAAATTCGTCTTGCATGACTAAAAATTCCGTTTTATACACAGCTGGCCACCGTAAATGCAACACCCTGAAGGAAGCATGCAAATAATATGAAACTTACAACATGCATTAGTGGAGATGAGATATGCAAATGATTAGAATTTCAGCGTAGACGCACATCACGCGCGCCTGTGGCGCCACTTCTAAGCGCTATTTAAGGCTTGGAGTTTTCGACGATTTCAAGTTCAGCAATTGTGTTTTTCTTGTGGTTTTTTTTTCAAAAAAACGATCAATTATGCCCCGTAGTAAAGAGCGATCATCGTTTGATCAAGTATCCGACTTCGACAGAGGAAGGATAGTGGCCTACCGAGAGTGTGGATTATTTTTCAGAGAAATCGGTAGTCGTGTTGGACGAAACCAAACAACTGTAATCGGATATGTGACCGTTGGATGCAGGAGGGTACGACGGACCGACGTGTTCGCTCGCATCCACCTCAGTGCACCACTTCACATGACGATAGGAACATTGTGAGCATGGCAGTGACGGATCGGTCAGTCACATCACGAACCATTGCACAGCACATTCAGTCTGTAACACGTCATCCAGAGTCTGCGCGTACCATTCGACGCCGTTTACAGCAGAGTGGTCTGTCCGCAAGACGTCCATTGCTTCGTCTACTCTTGACGCAGAACTACAGACGTCTCCGCCGCCAATGGCGCGATGAATGAAGGATGTGGAGGGCAGAATGGAATGGAATTGTCTTTACTGACGAGTCACGCTTCTGCATGCAACACCAGGATGGTCGGATTCGAGTCCGGAGACACCGTCGAGAAAAGATGGTGAACAGCTGCGTTGTGCACCGCAACACTGGTCCTGCATCGGGTATTGTGGTATGGGGCGGTATTGGATAGCACTCGCGCACTCCTCTAGTACGCATTGCCGGTACTTTAAACAGTCAGCGCTACATCTCCGAGTTGTGGGAGCCAGTTGTCCTTCCTTACCTTCAGGGCTTGCCCACAGCCATATTTCAACAGGATAATGCGAGACCACACGTAGCACGCATTGTCCAAGGGTTATTCGTCAATCGCCAGATTGAATTGCTTCCCTGGCCGGCTCGCTCTCCGGATCTTTCGCCGATAGAAAACATGTGGTCCATGGTTGCTGAACGATTGACCCAGATTACATCCCAAGCTACCACACCAGATCAACTTTGACAACGTGGGGAAGCTGCTTGGTCTGCTGTACTGTACCCCAAGAACTCATCCAACGTCTCTTTGAATCAATGCCGAGGCGTGTGGCAGCGGTGATCTTACACAACGGCAGCTACTCTGGCTATTGATTCTAGAAAGAACCACACTTCACAGAATTCCATAAATTTAATCATTTGATACTTGGTCAACATGTTATCTACTAAATAAATTTTGTTGTGATATCTCTTGTCCTTCTTGGTATTGCAATTTGAGTGGCCATCATTGTAGTTTTCTGTCGGGAATATTGCTCCTAGCCCCCGTTTATGGTCGGTAGAGCTTCTGAATCATGTTGTTTTTGCCGCTCAGTTTCTGCTACAGTATCTGGAACTGTTCTTTCGAGGGCATTATAAACATCATTGGTTTAAAACATATTCTCCCAAAGTACATTTTTAGTGCTTTATAGAAAATGTTACAAGAATCAGGCAAACTTTTTTTTTAAATTTCTTTATCATCATCGACATTTATTTTAATGTTTCCCTTATTTAAGGTGTTTGGGGAGCAGTTTTTAAAATTGCATGTTCTTATGTATTGCTGTAAGTAAGGGACTGATTAACCCTTTGCAATGGAGAGGTGACTCTTGGTCACTGCTTGATATTATGAGGTTGACGTTCGGTCAGTAATCAGTTTGACGTATAGTTCGAACAGTAACGATGTTTACTTAGGTTTGGTTTGGGCAAAATCGCTTCGTGAGAGTATTCAACAATACAAGCGTATGAAATAGCTGCAAATCTTTAATCTTAAATACGTTTTTCAGATGTATTATTGTATATGCGTCGTCGACATTAATTCGAACTCGACAACTGTGGCAATAGGATTTATATTTTCAAAGTTACAGAGCTCAATAAGCATGGACTACGATAAAAGAATTAGTTCAAGTGAAGACGCGTTCGATTTTTCTTTGTTGAAAAACGAAATTACGTCTGGGCAAAGACCACTTGAACACAGAGAGGAGGAAAGCATCGATAAAGATAGGAGTAAAAAAGGAGATGTAAGAAAGCGACAAATCAGGGAAACAAATACTGACTGTGGTGAAGGGTTTTACTTTATTTTTCTAATAGTTATTTTTACCTTGGAACAAGCCTTTGCTATACATTCTAATTTTACATATACATTTCCTTACCAAAATGAGCTTTCAGGATTACGATTTATACAAATGAAGTAGAAATGAGTATTTAAACTGAAGTTTGTGTTACTTCAGTAGGAGGGCATGCTCTGCCTTTCAGCCAGTTTGTTGTTATTAGTTTAAGCTTGCTATTCTACAAACATACTTCGACGTATCTGCTAGTATGCGCTGGTGATTTTAAATACTAGGAAACTTCTCTAGTTGATTCTGTGAAGCTTTGGCTGTTTAATTTTATTTAGTATAAAATTAGTTTTATATTTTCCATTTTGAGTTAAAGCCGAAGTGAAAGCTTTTTGCATGCCCAAGAGGCCTCATATATTTTTATATTTTCAGTTGGGTGAAGAGTAATTTAACAACTCTACGGAGTTGTGTCTTACACTACAAGAATGCAGAAAATAATTATTGCACAGTTCTTCCGTATTCTAGCTCTCAAAGAATTGTACTTTAGCTTGGATATTACAGTAAAAGCAATAGTGATTCCGCAAGACAGGAAATTCAGAACGAACAATGTGCATAGAATTTGAAGAAATACAGCAAACAATGCCATTTGTATCCGGCGAAAGAGCCACAGGACTGCAAGTATCATCAGACATAAAATAACTATCACATTTCTGTGAAATCATTTCAAGTTAACTGTGAGAAATTCACAAAATATGCGGAAAATTGTCTCGAGTTGCTGTTTATCCGATGGAAAAAAGGCCTCGAGTACAAAGGGTTGATATCGTTTTAAATAAAAATTCCAGATAAAAAGATAGAAACTGCAATGTATTGCAAAATTTAAGGATACACATCGAAGTAAATAGTTTTAAATGGCTAAAGAACAACGCGGATATTAAGCTTTCCCTCTTTAGCGCCCGAGAAATATCATCAGTTCCCAAAATTACTTACATATAAACCTCTAAAAAAGCAGTTCAGATAACATTCTTTAAATCTTACATATGAATGACAATTAACTCTTCCTAGCTCTCTAAGAGGTTTTAACACGGATTTATATGAGCTTTAGAAAAAAATTGCTCCTAAGATTTCAAAAATGTATTTTCCCAAATCTTTCCCAAAGTAACCAAATATTGCAAATCTGGCAATAGTAATTTGGCCACATGTTGCTTTATGCTTCAGCAGTTTTTTACAGATTTTTTCTGCGGTCACAAAAGTACGCGTACAAAGTCTTGCAATGCAAAACTTTGTTATTTGTATTTTGGGCGGTAATTATAAAGAATTTTTTAGTGTTTATGATTTGACCTTACATATATTCAATTAAATGCAAACTAATGTAATAGCTTTTTTAAAAGTACTTCTGTTTTCGTAAGGTGCAAATACACTCAAACCTGTTTTTGTGCGATTTTCTTATTTGTGCGGTTTTATTGTGCGGTGTATGAAACTTTCAATCAAATTGAAACGCATTAGACGAAGTTATCAATAAAAAAATAAAATGAATAATCAATAAAAGAAAGGAGTTTCAATCTTGTATATCTGGCTACCGAGACATATACAAGCAGCTAGTGAAACAACAGTCGTAGAAAAAACTGGATCACCGGATACATGGTAACTGAAAAGTTCAACGACTCTGACTCTTTTTTTTAGCTATTAGTGAAGTTTTGAGCAATTTTTATGCGGTCCCTATACACCGCACAAAAACAGGTTTGAGTGTAACTTTATTTTAGCTTATAGTGAATTTTCTTAAATTTAATTATAGAATAATAATTTCTTAATTTTGCAGTTTTCTTATACTATCATATCTGTTTTTGTTGCTAATGCTCACGTGTCTGATCTACAGTCAGCCCAAGCCCAGGAAATTCCTTCTTGCTAGGAGCGCAAGTTACGTCCGTCGTTGGCAACAAGCTTGAACATCTTAAGGTGACAGTGCGATTTAGCTTAGTTCTGCCACCAATTTTGATGAAGAACACCCTAGAAGGGACGGGTCCGAGGGTCTCCCCCCCATCTTCTCCTACCATCAACCTCTCGAGAGGACTTTCACCTCGCTTCATATTTAGAGCGCCTCCATGCCGCACGGGCACTGTACATTTACAAACTCTGAGATTAAAACCTGGGCCATTCGGCCCGGCAGTCAGTGACGCTAACCATTATATCGGCTGCACGGCTATACCATATATACAGAATGTTAACGGGTAAAATTTTGAGTAGGGTTTTCTTATAGATAAGCAGATGATTTACATACAAATTTTTAAAAAGTTTTGAGACTTCATTGTTGAGAGATTTTTTCTGTCAGTAAATCAATCTTCAATTCCGTATACAATCCATATGGTTTTTACGGGATGTTCACCACATCGTTACGGGTATTAGTATATAAAATCGTGTACCACTCTTTGAGACCAAGGCTGAAGTACAGAAGTGATATTTAGATGAAGAAAAATTCCATTTTCTACCGAGGAATAATCGATCTTAGCCTTCTAATGCATGGATGTGAAGGTTCTACTGTGATATGGGACCTAATTTGCGAATATTTTACGAATGAAGTTTCGTAAACACTTTTGTTTAGTGTCATGAATAGGAGGTGTACGAAAATGCTTAATATTATTAAAATTTGGGCACTCAACTGATCACTTTTGATCCATTTGTTTTCCACATAGAGCTTAAAGTACGAAATGGTATATTATATTAATTCTCTCACGCATTTTGTCTTCCATTTTGAAATTTATATATATCTGATTAGCTGAAGCAATTATTTTGCCTTTGTTGCACTGCCATTCTGAACTCAATGCGAACTAACAAATGTCGTAGAATATCAGTTATCGTCTCTGCTTTAACAACGAGAAATCGTCACAGTGCCCGTCTACTTTCTCATTTCGATGGATTCCATTAAAGCAGAATTCATATCGAAGAAAATATTTTCAAATATATTTGACATCAAATGCTTTAAGAACGTCTTTCTGAAACTTTTGTACCATTACACTGTATTTACATTACAGTACTCTCACGTATTCCCCACCTGCTTCGGCAAATTTGCTGCTGCAATAAATACTGCAAAACCTGCCATTGTTGACTGTCGCATATTAGATCACAGGTAAACAAAAAGCATTGATGCTTACCACTGGCGATAAGCTTAATATTCCACGGTGTCCTTCGGTTTAGCTTAATGTTAACAATCTTTCTGAAATTATCATATTATTCCAAAGTGACACCTATAGTTTGATAACCAGTGCTATTGCTCACTAATGATTAAACCATGGGTCAGCAGCAACTGTATACCTGGAATCCATCAGATTTAATTTCGTATTAAAAGTTTAACCGAATTTAGTACATTTTCCACACCGAAGTTCTATAGTTTAACCGCCAGCAAACATCAGTTGTAGATTACTGTTGACCAACAGACTTGACGGATATCTGTGTACTTAGTTTAATTTTTATTTCAAAAATCTGAATTTACGCTAATAAAATACTGCGGTGTCTACGGTTTGACAGCCAGTTTGCGAGTCGCCGTGTATCAGAAAACATGAAAAAGATTGTTTGTTTATATGAATATGGCAAAGGACATGAGGATTATTTTATAAGTTGAGGGATGCTCCGTGGAGTACATTGTGAGAGAAACCGGCTCATAATCACGTTACACATGGGGAAATTTATCAGCACGAACCTGCGTTCAGGCCTTCTGTCGGATTTCAATCTTGGAACGAATTAATAGCAATCAACAGACTTTATCTGTTCGATTTTCAGGTGCTTATGTTTACTTTAAAACTTTATCTTAATTTATTGCATCACTCTGAATTAGAAACTCATGGGATCATGGCTCTGGTAGTCAGTCTTATAAGTCAATGATGACCAATTGTCTTGGCACTCAACAATGTACTTCGATTAACTATTAATCAAACGGATAAAGCTGCTTAAATATACTCTGGTGAAGTGCAGTAGAGACCTATGCATTATCATTGGCTGCAAACTTTCAGGTCATTTGTGATCAAAAAGTCTTGCCCCATATCAGTATGTTTCTATTTGACTTTTAATTTAAGGATTATCTAACATCGCTGCATCACTTTAAATTGCTCAGATTAATTGTATTTCAAAAAGAACTATCACAGGTTGCTACATTTCAGCTCATACTCAATCAAGCTAATTATGTTATGAAGATTTCAATTAAAGAAAAATGTTTCGAATACTATATATTATGTGTGTGATAAGAAATCGTTTGGATTATTCGCTTATTTTTTTATCTGTTTGCGTCTGTTAAATTAATCTACACGTTCTGTTATAAAACTGTGTAAATTTAAAAGTGGTGTTTACAAAACAGCTCCTATAACCAAATTTAAAGTATTTTTGTCTTCTTAAGAACAGCAATAAATATGTTAAAGTTTGTTAAATTTCCCTCTATTGTTCCACCAAAATAATGTATAAAAGTTTCTAGCGGTACCAATATAGTAAATATGTCACACAAGATTGATTCCATCTTCAAGTTTGATTCCATCTTCGGCACATTGACCTTTCGGAAGTCAATGATATAGCCGTGAAGCTAACTGTACAGTGGAAGCAATACGCACTAGTTGCTCAATACATATCTTAATTTTCCGAAAATAAAAAAAAATAGGGCTGGTTCAAAAGAAGAATATATGATATCATAATTTTGCTTGATACACTGATATTTTTATTTTGTATTTCTACAAAATTTCAAAGGTACTTGTTGTTTTATTAAGCATTTATATTCCTCGTTGTTAGTCTTCAAGACTATAAATTATAACTATTAATTCTTATAATGGAAATATAACTAAAGTTTTCATAAGATACTAAATGAGTAAAATAAGAATTTTATTTTAAACTAATGCCTGAACATTTTCTTCTAATATTGGGGTAAACGTGTTCTGAATAATTTATTTACTTTACTCATGGACATTTGCAAAGAGTGCAACTTAGAAAATGTAATCTTTGCTTATTTTAAATCGACTTAAGCAAATAGAATGTAATACATCACTTGAAAATGTAGCATAATTCAACGTACTGATTGATTTCAGAGAAAGTTTTGTTCGGATTTTGTCTTCCTGTTGTGAATCACAAAAGAGATTTGCTTTAATGTAAGAAAACATAATCCTCAATTAATCAGATAAATCTGTAAACGAACTTCTTAATTTATTGTTTTGATTATTCGTTACGCATTTGACAGCTTGTTTGCTGGACACATTTGCATTTTGATTTAAAAATCACTGGCAATAGAGAAGGCAAGTGCTATTAAGATGTTATTATTTTTTAAACAATTCGTTCATTACAAATATTTTGTTATTTATTCTAAATAGTGCTTAATATTTTGATTATTAACAGCGTTACTTAGTAAATAAAAACGATTTTGTTTACTTTGGTTCTTGACGCTAGTAGAAGCAGCATCCATTACTTTTGCTGACATTACGTACTCTGTATTTTATCTTTATCATGTGTTATAATTCAATCTTGAGAAATGAGGATCTTTTTATGTAAAAATAGTATCTTATTTGTTTTTCAGTGTATGCATAAATGGAATGAGAATAGTTCAGCCGTCTGCTGTTGTATGTGTACCTTTCCTCTAAGTATGAAATGGCACACTTCGGAGCCAAATTCGAACACTATTATAAAATTCAGTATCATTTTCGTCTTGAAAATTAACTGTTTCATGGATTACTTCAGCCAAATGCTCTTTAAGGTGCGAAATCGTATCCATAACAAAAGTTTCCATTTGACAATACAGCAGTTGCCGTGATATACTAACTTAATCATCTTAATAACTTATCTCTGCAATCAAAAGAAAGTAAAACATACTGAAAAAAACTACATTATGGAAAACATCAATTTAAAAGAATTTTAAAGTTTTTCTTTCTAAAACCGTCGAAAACCTTTGCATATACATGCAGAAGTATTTCTGTAAAATTATTATTAAAACGGTGAGAAATCAAATATAACAAATTTGAAATTCCACAAATTTCATACATATAATGCCGATAAAGTGATATTTTACAGCATACAGGAAAAACAAATATCATCAGTACCAGCGAAAGTAACGTATTAATTAAAACGTTTAACGTTTTAAAAAAGAATGTAATTATTTATGCGCTTACGTTTCTATTGCTTATGTGAAATTATGTAATCTGTTTTATAAATAAGTCATGGTGTTACTCGTAATTGGTGCCGTAAATCGCATAGTGCTTGCTTTTAATAACTGCAGCTTTTGGGTCAAAGTAAGTTTTAGCTTCGTTTCATTGTTTAATCTTATGAGTAATAGCATTCGTTATTCATCGCTGCTACCTAAGGATTATATACAGAACAGACTACACTAGACTTCTAGCTGCCTAAAAGACTGAATTTCTGTTCATGAAATGATGATTAACTCTAAAATATACTATTACAACTTACGAGCGCTTAAGCAAAAATTAGATCTGACACGGGATCATTTTTTTTTCATGATAGCAATGGAAACTACATTGAAGTCAAAAATGAAGAGAATTATGACAATTTTTAAATTCATGCTTCCTCTATAGACTAGTACAGCCCAGATCCGACATCGTAATTTTTTAAGGAGATTTTTTAACTCCTAGAATTAAAACGAAATGAGTGAAAAGTTCAGTATTTTTCATCTGACATTGAAACTAAGATCATTTACACTGATGATGAAAATGCTGCGCGCATATGACTAAAATAACACAAATTTTCTTAAGGAAAGTAAAGAATGGAAGACATATTTGGGAACGTAAGTAGTAACAAATGCCGATTTCATGAAAGTATAAATATATAATATTTGAGAAAGCTAATTTCCTCTTATTTTGACCCACTTTTTTGCAGACTTATTTTATACAGTAATTTTTAATGGAGTTCAGAATATAGTGCAACGTTGAAAATGTCAATTTCAAGAACTCAAGGTTTCAAAATCTCAAAACTTCGAGTCCTTAAACAAGATTTTCCTCACTCCAGCTCGATTACTGTAAAAATTTGAATAATGTTACAGAAATGCAAGTTATATAAGGTGTATGTTTCGAATTCTGAGTCTAATGAGCGTTTATTTAAATCGAAAACAAAAGCATTGGTAGGTGTGTTGTTGAAAATTCTTTTAAATTTATTTATTATGTATAATATAGCATGAGACGAAAGAATTATATTCTTCATTATTCAGTAATGAAAATCATGTATACACACATCTCTCGACACAGAAATTTCGACACCATGAAAAAATTATTGAAAATAGATGAAATATGGCGCATAAATATACAATCGAGCGCTTAACAAATGATTTTGATTTTGGAGATGTACAATGTTAAGAGATTTAGGTGCAGAAAACAACAAAAAGATTTTGAATTCCTATTATGCGCAATATAGTTTATTTTATTATGGCACATCATTCCAGAGCTATCTGCCTAAGAAAAGGAATGCGTTGGTGAAGGACGTTTTAAGAGAAACTGTCTCGTATGCACCTTACAGATGGGAAAAATCATGAAAACGCCCATGCAGCCAGTCCATTCACCGTTTTCGAATCCGTGATTGACTAGCAGTGTAAGCCTCTACAGAGGGCAATACGTTCTTGAAATCGAACCAGTGAGTGTTGGAATCACATTATGTTGTATCGTGCGCCATGTATTTCTAATGTGACCCATCAGTTTCGTTTCGTTTCGTGGCGAAAGAATACTTATGGTATTTAATAAATGCCCAATTAGTGAGAGATTATGGAATCTGTTTGGTCAAGGGAGCGGTTGCACATCTTTCAATGCACTTAAGCCGAGAGGAAGAATGTGTGACTAGTCATTATCTCGTTGAAAAGTGACGTTTTACTTGTCCTAAACATGCTGAGAAAGATGGAACTACAACACGTCATTAAATTAGCGACGTTTTGTCAATACGGCCTTAATGCGACTAGTGATAAACCGCGGTTAACACAATGACAATCCGGCCTATTAATTCATGTTATTAAGTCCTAAACACTTAAAAATCATAGATACATCCTTCTCTAGGAAAATAAAATGTAGGGCAAAATAAAAATTACAGTAAAGTACAAAAATGTCACATAATCTTGTACTAATTTCTTGTTTACTCTTTTAAAAAAGTACGTGTATTTTCAGAATTCATAATTTAAGCCTATTTATAGAAGATAGATAAACATTATTATTACATATTTATTGAAGACAGATAAAAGCAAAAAGTCAGCGTAAAACTCAAAATTTCTTACACGTCACCAATAATTAATTATTGATATTATTTATATTTAAGCAGCAATTACTAATCTAACAATTATTAATGCTTAAAACCATATATTTTATACACATCATTTGTGTTACACTGAGTACTGAAGTTTGCGTAACGAAAAATAAATACTTTAAGTTCTGCCCTTTCCCTTACAACATCTTAGTGCTTATGGCACTTAGACTTTTCTTTATATTAATAAATTACTATATTTTAACCATAAATATGTATTTAATTATTTATATTTATTTTCTCATGAATATATGACATCTTTACAACCGTTAAAATAAAACGTCAATTAAAAATTTCTCTATAAGCTTTATGCGTGAATTAATTTTGTCAAACTCGGAGATAAAGGTTTAACACCTCTACTTTTCTAGACTCAAATGCAGAAACAAGCGGTAGGCTAAAAGGGCGACGTAATGGATAATTCATGTCGAATTAATGCACTTCTCTTGTAACCTTAAGATACAGCTTCTTTGTTGAGCGATCCTCACACGTTTTGAAAGGAAACTATTCCTTTACAACTGTCACCTTTTCAAGAATCGATTTAGTCCTCTATTGCTTGTTTGCATACTTGCATATCTTTTGATTTGGTTGTTGATATTTTGATGCCAGCTATAGGCATCAATAGCGCATGTGAGGACGTGTTCTATATAAAATTTCCAAAGTAAATTTATTGCATATGTAAGAGATGAATGATGCAAGAGCACCTATATCTAAAATTAACAGAAATAAAACATATAAAATGAACAGAAACAAAGTAATAAAAAGTGATAGGAAAACAAATGCAATAAGCATACTTGATAGCATAAAATGTATCCTGTTCTGAAAAATTTCTGTGAAAGTAGGAAATTATATTTTAGCAATGAAACAATGTCATTAATTGAACTTCGTAATTATACATAAAATTCTACTTCAGAACTACGAAAATAATACTTCATTCGCTTTACTGCATTTTATTGCATTTGTTTGTAATACTGCATCAAAACTAAAAAGCTGAATCCATAAGAATCCATCAAAAGTTAAAAGATGTTGTAATAATTACATAAGATTACATTCTAATTATACTTGATTTAAACATTGAATAAACTTACTAGGCTGCTAGATATTAACGTTGGGTGAACTTTCATCCTGTTTTAAATTAGTAGAATCCTATAAAAAAACTGCTAACAAGCATATAAAAGCAAAATAAATGCGTATGAGTCCTACAAGTTGAAAAATCGGAATAAATCAGCTAAAACATTTCGAAATTTTTTAAATTTGGATATGTTACAAATAATTGTAAGTTGAATTCTGCAAAATGTTGCGCTGCCATCACTCTGCGTAAACAGGATACAGCATAAAACTAGTTGTTTAGAAAGACCAAAACTCTTCAATGAACGACGGTATATTAAACAATTTCGAGACTGCCAAAGTGTAAAAATGAATTCAAGGCAACATTTACAGCAGTATTGCGTTATAAAGCCATAGGCCGATTAGAAGCAAATGAACTACATTCTAACGCTGCAAAACAAACCGTTCCATCATAAGCCGGTTGTGGAACCAGCTTGTGCTTATTGGATCAGCCTCTTGAAAACATTCCGACGATAGGCCAAGAGCCATCACTTCTGCAGATGACAGGTATTTGTGACTTAATGTACGTCGCAAAAGGATTTCAACTCTTTCTCAGCTTATATTCGCACGTATTTCTGCTACAAGAAGGACAGGATTCATACTTGAATGCATAAAAATAAAAAATATTGTAGAGTAACATTTTGATGCACTTTTTTGCATGATTCTCTACATTTTAATGGATTTGGCAATCAAACAATTTTTCGTACACGTTTTCTTCAAGTATGAAAACATTTTTGTTATATCATTGTCCGATATCATATGTGAATATATCTAATACACAAACGCTCCAAACATGTAAGCCGCAGATGCCTGCATTTTCAGAATAAACGCTGTTGACATTAAAATTGCAGTATGATAAAAGAATCGAACAATAAACCTGAAATTTACCTGAAAAGTAGAAAATACTGCGATATAAAAATAGTTCGCATTTCATAGCATGCTAGTTTTACAACTAAAATTCATGATATTATCAAACATTACAAAAAAATAGCTGAAATGCCAATTTTTCATTAGAATCATTGATGATCACTTGTTTTTGTGTTAAAAGCTACGTAAAGCCTGAGGTAAGGAATTCACACTGGCACGTTTAAATAACTGATCGGAGGAGAATTATAGTTTATCGTAGGCTATGTTAGCGCGCAATTAATATCAGCACTAGTTGGGGTCTAATACCTCCTCTCAAAATTTGCAGTCGAAGAGGCCAGAACAGCCACACAAAGTGGCCTGCGACATTTCTAAGGCGTTCGTGTCCGCATCAATTGTTTTAGTCATAGAACCATATGACGTACAAAAAGTATAATTTTAGTGCTGATACTTTGAATAGAAAGAGTTTCACCCTGAGAGAAATATTTAGAAATGTGGTCATTCCTAAAATATTATATGGAGTCGGAGCTTGGGGCTGCCGAGAGAGGAGGTACTTAGAAAAAAATTGAGCACCCCGCTGAGAGGGTCGATGATTGCCATTACAAGAGCATTCAGAACCGTTTCGACTAAAGTTGCCTGCGTCCTTGCGGGTGCTCCGCCCCTCTCGATTTTAAATAAATTATACTACAAAAAGTTTATGTTAGCTAATAAAATTATTGTATATACTGTAATTGGATAAAAAGTACTCACTATTATAGCCTTTCAACAAGAGAATGAGGAAATTATTCACCCAATGACGCGATTTGGATTATTTTATGATCTTGATTTTCCTTCTGGCGGCGAAAGAGACGTTTTATAGATGGTTCTGGAATTGATGGAGACGTGGGTAGCGCTGTGGTAATTTATTTTCGTGGAGTGGAAATAGACAATGGGAGAATAAAACTTAAACTAATGAATTGGGTTTATCAAGCAGAACTATGCGCATTGACAGAGGCTTTGAATTGGATTAATAAAAAATTAACAGCTCGATGTTTTAGAAATAGTTATACTGACGCCCTATCTGCTCTACACGACTCGCCCAACCAGATTATAAAAATCGATTGACTAATGAAATAAAAGACTTGTTTCAAAAGGCTGAAAGAAAACATACTGTTAAATTACACTAGGTGAAAGCACACAGTGGAATTATCGGAAATAAAAGGACAGACACCTTTGCTAAAATGGCGGCATTTAGGAATGGGAACGATAATTTTCATATCCAAGATTCAAGAAATACAACCATTGCTGAAATGAAAAATTAGATGTATACAGAATGGAATTTTTGTTGGGAGTCGTCTAATAAGAAAAAAAGAATTCATGAAAAATTTAAAGTTAAACAAAAGCATGAATATTATAAATAATGTTGACATAAATTCAGGTACTGACTAATCATGGCGTTTCCCGGCTTATTTTAATCGGTTCCATCTATACAGAATAATGATAAATGCTTAATATGTGATGAGTTTGAGAACGCCAGGCAGTTCGTCGATGAATGTACGCTTACCCGGAGTGCAAGAGAGAAATATAGAAAGAATTTTAAGGAAGATTTTAAAAGAAACTATTCAAATTTGAAAGATTTTGCAGAGACAATAATGAAAATTATAAATACAAAAAAGGTATAAGTGGAATTCGGTACTGAAACTTAAATTTTGGACTTTATTTGTTTTTTTATGTTTGTTTTTTCTGGCCAGTCTCATCTTTTGATCATACGGCTGGCTTGTGGCGACTAGAAGGATCGGGGCTGTGCTCTTATAGTGATAATGGTAATGACGTATACAAATTGAACAAATATTCAAAATTACGGTGCCACGACGTCTGCAAAGTCATAGATTATCACAACGGCAAAAATTGCTTCTATTTCATTTGAATTTACAGCACAGGAATGCAGTCCAGCAATGAAACGCGAAGCTTCAATGGATTTGGAAGTTTCCATTCTTCATCTTAGTCCTAACTTTGCAAGTGGATTGACAGGGTGGCAATGTATACGCCGTTGCATTTCTGAAATTTTAGTGCTCATTGGTGTGCTATAATTTCGAAGCCTCCATCGTCACATTTTCAAAAAAGAAAACAATGACAAAACTTATGTTGTCAACACTAACCTACATTACCACAATACACAAACTCAATACACAAAATGTTTGTCTTCTGTATTGGCAGGCGCGTTTTTCGAATCCGTCACTACTCGAAAACTACAGTTATTGGGTTCTGAGGGTACAACAGCACGTATCAACAAACAGGATAGATGAGCTCTGCCATAGAAATGTAGCCGAGAGGATGTCTGTAAGTACCAAAGTATGTTCGACTCCACAGCAAGATGACGACTGTTATTTTTGCCAAATGAAGGGAAGTACACTTGGCTAAAATTTTTCATATCTTAAGTACTCAGAATTGCATGAAATATTAATCACTTATAATATATCTGTAAAATAAATGTGATTCTGTTAACCTCCTCCATCATGATGTAGCAGTGCGAATAGCCATTATTGTATATGATCTTAAAAATCCGTTAATTTTCGTCTGTGCACTTGGCGCCTTTTTCGATTTCAGATGTTTTCATTTTCCTACATTTTTTTAGAAATGATTTCGTTTCCAGTACGACAGAGATTATCTCGAATTTTTTCCTCCCTTTGACGTAGTTACTGTGATTTTGAGAAATTCTAAGTTTTGATTTCAAATTGTAGCCGAATGGATTTTCTGTGTGCAGTACTTTTCGTAAAACTCTGTAAAAATGCTTGTAACACTTCAATGCTTATTAAGAGTTTTCAAATATTAGATCATTGTTGTGATCTTTGATAAATTATAGAGACTTTAGCAAAGAAAATATTTGTCATCTGTGGATTCGTTTACGAGAAAGATAGAAGAAACTTAAAGGGAAGTATTCACGTTTCCTTTATTGATATTTTACTTAGATAATCTAAACAAAATATTGTTCCGAATTTTGTGCATATATATATAATTTTAGTGAAATTATATGTGAAAGTGTTGTATTTTTCTTATTATGCAACTTGAAAAGCTTGAGAGAAACAATGATGAAACGAGAAACGAATAAAAATACAGGGGCAATTCCATTTAACATTCATTAAATGATTGTCTCACTAATTTGGCGAGATATCGTCAAGCTGACAACGGTTTTGACGACTAATTTTTGCTGTAGAACCTGGTAGTGAATTTCCAAACGTAGCCAAATTTCGCAACCATTTAGTGGCATTTGGGTCCGGTCCCGGTATAACGGTTGCTATATAATTATTGCAACGTAATAAATGTAATTTATCCGGCTCTCATATGTCTTCCAGTAATTTCAAGAAGTACTAGAAGTTTCTCGGCGGTCGGGCAAAATTTATATAAGACCGGAGAGAGAATCGGTTTCTCAGTTGTTAGTTGTTTATTTAAAGCGACTTCGGCGTATTGAAATATCCGTGAGAGCTTCGCCTTTTAGATGCTCTTTGCATTCCGTTTTATATAATGTTCCTAGTAGTTGATGTGTAGCTATTGATTGCGCTCTGTCCTCTGACCGGCCAGGGGTTTCGCTAAGAAAGCACAAGTTTCCAAAAACTACTATGAGAAAAAATTATCCTAGTGTTTTATACCTGGATTTATGTACTTTTAATATATTGCCTTAATTTCTTGGATATATTTTAATATGGACGTATATCTACGTTACACACACCACAAAAGTATACCATCACAAATATATAGGTACCACAAAAATATTCTAAGTCGTATATATACGGCTTTGCCGATTAGACGGTTAAGAGCTGTACGAGAATTTTGTGGAACGTTATAGAACTGTGGAGTGTTTCTCTGGATAAAATAAATTTTATCAAGCTATGATCGGTTCTGTGTGCATTCAATCTATTACGAACTCTTACACATGCAACTGTATCTAAATCTTTTTATCACACACATAATACACTTTTTTCCTAACCTAAGTTATACAGCAGTGTTTATCGAAGATAAGGGTACTACTTAACTATCATCTTGCAGGGTCAAATTTACATTATTATTTGCTTAAGAACTAAACTTTCTTATGAATCCATAAAATCCCTTGTTCTTATACATTATCAGTTTTTCATGAGAAAGTCGAAATGAGAACTACAATTTGAAAAATATCCAAGTCTTAAAAATTAAAATGTACATCGGAATTTCATATTTTTCTCACGTTCTAATCGTAAATCTTTGCAAAATCCTTTGAGGACGCTTTGAAAATAACATACGCGAAAGTAACCATAAATGTTTTACAAAAATTAATTTGATTAAAACATAAATTCTGTTATAATAACAGATTCACTTTTTCCCAGCGATCGTTTAATATTATATTATGTCTATAAATGTAATTTTTAAATGAAACAATTTCAGCAAATAAATAGATAATATGAAACAGATAATTAATTTAAGAGTATATGTAATTGAGTTAAGGAAAGGTAAAAATGGTGTACAGCAACTATGGAATTAAAAGTGTACGTAATACGAAACCCTCATTTAGCTCTATTTGATCAAGTTTTGTTCATTCTAAAAACTGTAAATTAAAATATTCATGAAATCCATACGAACAGCTAAGTTACACAGAAAATACAATTAAAAGCTATACAGTCCAAAGATTTATTTCAGTTCACATTTACTGCACGTTTCGGAAACTGAAAGTAAAACATTTATTATTTTAATTAGTGCAAAGCATTTCCAATCATTCATATGTCGTGCAGTTGTAACGAGTATGTGTAGCGAAAAACTCAAAACATATTCTTAAATATTATCAAAGTATGCTGTAAAGTGCTGCTTTATAATGCATTAATTAATTCAGATATGTATTTCTTATGTTAAACTACTGACTATATCTATTCTCTTAACTAACAATGATTTTTCCTTAAATTTCGCAATTAAATTTTGTTCCACACAGTATAATTTAATAGTTTTCACTATGCTTGCTGTACGATTCAATGTAAAATAAAAGTTGCATTTTTAGGTTCTACGCTCCAAACATTTATTTTTATCTCTTATACTGTATTACGCCTGAAAACTCATTTCCTTTTGTTTAGAAAAATACGTATAAAAATTATTGAGCTATTACTTGGGTACGATTTTTATATCGTCGAATTCTCCACCTCCTTTTTGATTTACCGCTTAAAATGAACAGAAAGTTTGATCTGTAAAAAACAACATAAAAGAAATAGGAAAAATAAAAAAATTCCAACAAAAGCACAAAAATGCTTTTTTCTTTTATTACCGAGCGACATTTTACACTACATTAAGCATATGTTTGAGTCCCGTAATGCAGAGGTGCAGTACGAAGTTTTTATTTGCTATCTAAAGTGCTTCAGTTAAAATTCGTTCTATTTGCTCTGTTCTTGTTTTAACTAAATGCTTTTCTTTTCTTATTCGTATTTTCGTAGAATTCCACTTCAAAAGTTTTACCACTTTCTGCAAGCTACCTTTAAAATTCGAAATTGTACGCCAAGTTGTTTTTTTAAAACATCAAAAATAAACTAACAATTCTAATTCCTTTCGCGGTTGCACTAAGCGAATATTTTAGAGTTTTTCTAGAAATTTATTCTTAAGTACAGAATTTTAAAGTAATGAACCTGAGGCATAATCTTTAGATTTTCGGAATACTCAATACCAGATGCTAGGAGATCTTCAAATGTAGTAATGTGAAAAAACTGGCTTACGTAAATTATTTAACAAATATACTCCATAATCGTTCTTCGCAATTTTTTGTAACTTAAGGTCATTGTATTTTACATTAAAAATGTTTTATTTAGCTTTGTTAATTTGATTCTAATGAATTAGTTTTGGGACTACTAAATGGCTTTTCGTTTTCAGTGCTAAATCAAGAAACACGCAAATGTGCAACAAATGCGCAAAATACTTACACGTGTCGAAGTATGAATAAATGCAATCAAATCAACGGACGCAGAATAAATATTTGAAAAAATTAAAATGCCAGTGAGTTTTAAACTAGATACAGGTAAGCTTTTGTAATTAATTTATGCCGTATAATAATATTTAAATATATAAAGAAGTTCAAAATTTGATAATCATTTGTAATTTTACCGAAGAAAATGAAATATAAAAAAAAACAATAATTTTTTAGTTAAAAAATTATTACTAATTTTGGTGGTGAATAATACATAAAATTTCTGAAAGATATAATTTAGCAGCAAATGAATTTGTAAAATCATTGAACTCTTGCTAGGTTTTTTACTATCCGTGTCTGGTGTCATTCTGACGCCAGATTGGATTACCCCATGTTGTGCACGTGAATTTGATCAGTAAAATGTAAACAGAATCAGTTTAGCTTAGAACGGCTTACATGGAAACTTCTATTACCATAAATGTATAGCCTCATGATTTCTGTTTTAACATTATTTACATATGTTGCACTAGGGATTCAAACTTAAACTAAGACTCTGACGATAAAAATTCAAGTTCATAAAAGAGCAAAATAAATATCTAACAGTTAAATCTTTGAAGAATTTTGAAGATCTCCATCTTAGAGAAAGAATAGGAAAATAATAGAGCACTGAATTATGGTATAACATACACTCGATTACTGTCTGCATCTCATTTCTCACCGTAGTTTTAACAGTCCATATAATCTGGCAGTATAACACGTATACTTCATAATCTAAATAAAAATTTGAAAATGCAAGTTTAATACCTTGTCCCTATATTATTCGTTCAACCTTTCGGCAGTTGTAACATTAAGCAATTGTTCCTTCCCAAATACGCGTGTTATCTGTCAGTCGTAAACTTGTAATGAGAACCGTGTCCGATTGCGCCCACTGCAATACGTAACTTTTGATGGTCATCAACAAGCACATCAGACTCGTTGATGACCATCAAAAGAGTAAATCTCTTAGTGCTTTAAAGTGAGCACGACAAATACATGTCTAAGGGATAACTAGATCTCATATCAAATAAAATGTTAACGAACATGGGCTTCATTATGCTCTTCAAACTGGTACATATCATCACATCTATGCTCCGTCTTGGGTACTTTCCTTCATTTCAGAAGACTGTCATCACCTTCCCCTGTTTTGAAACCAGGAAAGCCCACTATGGAACCTATCTTCTATAGACCCATCAGTGTACTCTCATCTCTAAATAAGTCTCCAAGTACGTTATCCAGCAATGGGTCCTCAATCACGCTGACTACAATCGTCTACTAATTGCTGACCTGTATGGCTTCAAGAAAAGACACTCCACGATGCATCAGTTTTTCCGGGTAACTGAATTAATCTCCCAAGGTTTTTAAGACAAATGCATCACTTGAACCATGTTCCTGAATGTTGCCAAGGCTTTCGATCGTGTCTAGCAGGAGAAACTTACACACATTTACAGAGGCTGTTCGCACATTTTTTAGACGATTTTGGTAAGCGGTTATAAAAACTCGTTTGCCGCAAAAGAAGCAATTGCAATTGTGCTATGTTTTTAAAAGTCAAAATTATCGTCTGTGGCTTAAAAGTTTTGTTTTTATTCAAAATGGCGATTTTAATAAAGCAGTGGTTCGAAGGCTAAATTTACGCACTTTCCGAAGAGAAATATGCATACTCCGTTATCCAAAAACGATGTGAGAGTCATGGTTTTGTGATATCTAAAGCGTCGATAGGTAATATCATCAACAAAAAAGGAAACAAACGTCAAATTGGAGCCTCGAGTGGGAGAAAAATTCCAAACAAGTATCCAAGGAAAAAAACGGACATCTTCGACTATTGCAAAGGTACGTTGTTTAATGTTAAAAGAAATTCTCCCTAGTCAAAGGACAGTTGCAAAATCATTAAAATGCTCGGTGTCTACTGTAAACAAAATGATAAACGTTGATTTAAATCTTAAGAAAGCGAAAAAACGCAATGTGCATAGCCTTCTTCCAAAGCATATTGCTCAACGCAGGACACGCTGCAGAATTCTATATGAGAAACACTTATCCAAAGAAAAATGAAAAACAATTGTCACAATAGATGAAGCATGGGTGTATTTAAATGATTGTAACAAAAAAAAGAGCCATTTATTATCATAAAAGGGGAGAAAAAATTTAAGTACATGGTGCAAAGAATCGAAAGAAAGTTTTTCTATGGGATTCATGATTGTTCCTGTTTTTTCTTATAATGGCAATTAAAAAATAAAGGGAGTGCAAAAAATGCCAAGATTAACTTTAAATACTATCAGGAACATATTTAATCGCCAATTTTTCTGAATGAAATGCCATGGCTTTACCCACAGTGCCATCAATCTGTGAAACTCCATCAGGACAAAGCTAGCAGTCACACATCAATATCCATTGTAAATTTCCTAAACGAAATGAAACAAAAAACTGGTATCAAGGCCATACCCTTCACTGATATCCCTACTAAATCTCCCGATGTGTCACCTCTGAATTTTTGTGCTTTCCGACTTTTAAAAACTGCATTATCCAAACGTTGTCCCAAAAACCCTAACAGGACTCTGGAAAGCTGTTCGGGAGGAATGGGATAGAATACCTCTTCTGACACTTCAAAAGGCATTATTATCCTGGAAATTGCGGTGTCGAAAGATAGTTCAGAATAAGGAAAGTCAAATAGAACATTTAAAACACGAGAATTTTATGTAATTTAGTTTTGCGAATACAATATACATTGCCTAAAAAATGTGCGAACAGCCTCTGTATAACCCCTGCGTTTCCCAGACTACATCACACGCAACATCCATTCTTATTTCATGTATAAACACTTCGTCGTTCGTGTCAGTAAAACACTTTCCATCCCCAGACCTATACAGGCTGGTGTGCAACAAGGGTCATTCCGCAGCTTCATACTTTTTAATACACTCACGTTTGTGAAAATTGCAACACCAAGAAGGAATCGTCATAATTGAATGCAATTTAATACACAGTTGAGTGGTAGTGGTACAAATAAATGATTAAATGTTCAAAGCAAACAAACAAGAACAAGAGATCAGAATCAGTATTTTGTGTGGCCACCACGCGCCGCAATAAGTGCTGCTACACGACGTGGCATGGAGTCAAACAAAGTTTGAATGTCTGACTGAGGAAGAGCATTCCATATCGTTTGTACGCGTACCCAAAGTTCGTCTGCAGACGCAACAGGACGAGGATCACGAGCAAGACGCCGACCAATGACATCCCACACATGTTCAATTGGCGACATATCCGGGGAACACGCAGGCCAAGGAAGAAGCTGTACCTGCTGCGCTGCAAAGAAGGATTTAACAATCCGAGCAGTATGAGGGCGGGCATTGTCCTGTTGAAATACAGCGCCTGGCAAGCTTTGAAGGAAGGGAACAGCTTCGGGCTGTAGAACTTCACGGATATACCGGTTGCTGTTCAGATTGCCCACAATTCGTAGCAATTGAGATCGTCTATGATATGCTATGGCGCCCCAGACCATAACTCCGGGTGTTCGTCCACTGTGGCGTTCGATAATGCACTCCGGAAGGTGGCGTTCACCGGCATAGCGTCTGACACGAATGCGGCCATCATGGTACCACAAATTAAAGCGGGATTCGTCAGAAAACACGACATGCTGCCAATCAGCACGCCAGTCTCTATGCTGATTGGCCCATTGTAGCCGCAGGCGGCGATGGTCGTGCGTTAGGGGGATCCTGTATAAAGGAGTCCGTGCGCGCAGTCCACACTGCAGCAGACGTCTACGAATTGATGAAGCACACAATGAAACACCTGTAGCTATTGACCACAGTGCTGCCAATTGTCTAGAGGAAGCTGTACGGTCCGTCCGCGCCATGCGGACCAGGTGTCTATCATCGCGAGCTGACGTCACATTTCGGGGTCCACTCCCGGATTTCCGAGTTGTCCGACACTCGTCCGTCCACTGCTTCCAAACGCGCATCACTGTGCTGCTGTTACGCTGCACACGAGAGGCTACTGCACGATACGACAATCCAGCTTCACGAAGGCCGATGATTCTCCCTCGTTCAAACTCTGTAAGTTGTTCAAATCTCGCTCTCTTTCGTCGACGAGGCATAAGTACAGATTGAGTTAACGTTTACCACTAGCAGATAACCACCGATAACCATACACGCCTCGCTACAGCCGTCTATTTATTTGGATCCATCAGCCGTTCAGAGGGCGCTGCTCAGCATACGCATGCGCTACGGATTTGCAATTCTAATCATTTGCATATCATGCGCTACTTTGCATTTCCTGAAAATTTCAGCTCACTCGCGTAAGTCCTTCATGGTGTTGCAATTTTCACAAACGTGAGTGTATTTACAAGAACGACATCTTACATACACCACACACCACCACTCTAGCATTGTTCGCTGTCAACACTGCAATTCTATAAGAAAACGCGTCTCAAGGCTCAATCATACAAGCATGACAAACTCACATATGTACACTGGAGTCCTGGCTGCTTGCTTGGAAAATCAAAATCAACGTGAAATGTCTGATTTAATATCCTATTTAATAGGAAAAGAAGCATTGAAATCAACTTTCACGTGTATATGTATAACATACTTATCCCGTTATGACGTTACGCTTCATTACTGTCTCATATGGTACCCCCATATTACACAGAATTTAGGAAAATTACTAGTGTGTAAACTTATACTTGCCCCTAATCGCTCGGAACACTGTTCCCTCAACAGATATTAATATACTCATTTATAAGACTATGTTGCGTCCCATAATTACCCACGCTTGTCCTGTCTGGGCATAGGCCTGCAAATCTCTCTGAATAAGTTGCAAGTTATCCAAAATATTGTTCTCCGCCAGGAGGTGGATTGCCGCTGCTTTTATTAAATACTCGGCAATTCCTCGCGAATTCAAAACTCTCGAAATCTACTGTTATATGGCCAAAATTTACTGACTCATTCTTTAGTAAGATACCCAGAGTACTAAATCCTTCCCTGCCTCAGCCTAACTATGATTACAAGCATTGTAAATCGCAAGCGGCCGCTTGCGGTGCTTAGGTATCTAAATTAATTCTGTCACAGCAATGTCTTGCTTCTTTGTGCTCTTTGCTTTTTATCTTTCAGAAAACATTTTCAAATATATTTACATAAAATTATAAATGAATCTATGAAATGAATATTAATATATATATATATGCATATCTATATATATTTTAAGGGAAATAAAAATATGTTATGTTTAAATTTACTAAATAAGTAAATTAATTCAATAATAATTACATTGTTCTCCTGCGTATGTACCTGTGGATTTGTTCCGCTTGTGTCTATGATTAGCTCTGAAATATATACCCTGCTGTATCCTAATTTGCCTGCTACCTGACGTAGCTTCTGCCTTATTTTTAATGTATATTGCTTTGTAATGTGCTCTGTATCTCACGCTTTTCTGTTATTTTATTGTCTACTGTTTATAGTTAGTTTTATTGCTATGTCCAGCATGTTTTGCGTTATTAGCATTTCTTTTTCTCTACTCGATAACAATTATTCCGCACAACCCTACTAGTTGTAGCATATTTTGTCTTCGTCGAGATCTGTATTTCGTCTCAAAATCCCGCTGGTGTACTTCTTCACTATATAATGGCTTATCTCCTGTATCTCATCTTAGAAACTCATAACTGATAGAAAATCGTCGAAGTTGTTATACTGGGATAGCGAAGACACGAGGAAATCCGAATATAATGAAGTGCATTTTTGCTTAAGCTGAAGGATAGCTTTACAAATTAATAAAATGAAATTTAGTTTAAATGATTTTGCTTTGACTTATAATTTATGGAGCTGGAATATGTACAGAATGAACATTAATGAAACAGGGAAAAACAATTCGGCTTTAACCAAAAAATTTCAGTTAGATAATAACAAATAATACTGCTTAAAATTGGAAGCACAGTTAAAAGGATAATCTGCAGTATTAATTATACAAGTAATAAAATTGTCATCAATAAAACTGAAGTAAAATTAATCATCGTCAAATACCCAACAATTTCACAAAGGAGTCTCTCTTGCTACTTGGTAATTCTAAATCTTCTCCTAAACTTGCGTACTAATGAAGTTACAAGGAAACGAGGAATATAAGTGCATTTCTAAATTTCGCAAATATCTTATCTTGATGACTAATTGTAATTTCATCAGATGCCCTAAGTTTATCAGAAGGTCGCTAATTGTAAAACATCAGATTCATTCAATCAGTTTACCTTTTATTCTAACTGCTTTATCCCTTCGTAGGTTACAATGCTGGCCCAAATCTCTTATTATTCAAATGAGCTTTGCATGTGAAATAAGAGTTTATCTTTTTAGAAATTAAACTATTCTTGCTTTCTTCTCAAAGATGTAAACAACACTTGCTGAATTATGGATGTTGTATTAGTGATTGAGGGCAAATGCTTTCGGCAGCTTAGTTTGTTTGCTACTATTCAGCGAAATTCAAGACCATCAACCTTAGGTTGCGAATACTCTGTAAAAGACGTTTTCGTGAAAGACGTTTGAAACTGTCTGGTATTCATGTTACAGATGGAGAAATCATTCCATGCATTCAGTACGCTCGCTTGAATTCAAACCTGGATTAAACTGCAAGCGACGTCTTAACCACTCGGCCACTAATGGACAGAAAGCAAATAAGTCAATAATTCTGTTTTTAAAGCATTGGCATGGCAACGTAGAAAATTTTGTTTATCTGAAATAGAACATATAATAGTTCGACAGCTCCTTGATTTGCATTTAAAATATGTCGGATAATATTTCATTATGGTATTTTTTTATTTTATATTTTTATTAACCTCTCTCGCCTAAAGACATATGTAGGGATTAATGGGATAATAAGCAATAACCTGCATTCTTCCCTGACTGGGGACATTAGTTAGTGACTAGAAAACACCGCTAAGAGATATATATGTTAATAATCAACATAATCGATACATGTGCAATGTAACAAAAAATGGGATACAATTTGCTGTTTCACAATAATCAGATAAAATAACTGAATTCTACAGAGCATAACAGTGAAATTAAAACAAAGTGAACAACTCTTTTAGCATTCAATTAACTGCTTAGCAAAAATAATTTTGAATAAAGAAACTCTACCTTCTTCAGAAATAAAGTGATCAAGACTTTTATTCATGCATGTAAGATAAATTTCAAAAATGTTTACAGTTAATGATATCAGATATCTTAACTAAAGTTGCAGTCACAGTTCGTATACAGAATAACAACATCAAGATACATAATATCTAGTTTAATTTTCTGTTACACTTTTTTAAATTTTAACAAACTCTGTCCTGGTGTGGACGTTGGAAATTAATCTCTTAAAATTATTTGTTCCTTTTAACGTAGCTAAATAAATTAACCAGTTATTTTCTGGACTGGAACAAGTAACAAGGCGCTTAACTAACAACTTCAGACAGACATTTCTCATCGACACACAGTTTTTAATCTGTAACAGCTGGGAAAGTAACCAAGATCTTTTATATATTCATTTTATATATTTGTTCCCAAACAAGGTAGGGTAAATATATTTCTTTAACTAATTTTTATAAAGTTTAAATAAATTGATGGTTACTGGATTAATCTATTGATTCTGAAGGCTTGAATTCAATTAGACACTGAGTTTTAAATTGGTTAAAGAAATAACACCAAGGCTTTTAAAATTGGTATTCAAGTGACATTTGAATTTACATAAACATGAAAGTACAGGCAGTTAACAAAAACAGAATATCTTTATGAATTACTTGTTGTTAACACGTACATAAATATAAGAATATGTACATCATACACACAAAAAGTAGTATTTCATTTCCTTCCAGCTGACTTGTTGAGTTATTCGGGAGACAACGAAAGGGTGCAACTATGCCTAGATAACCGAGGCATTGTTATAAACCAAGTAGGAATTCAAAACTAAAGCTGTCGTCAGCAGTGTTTTTTATCGGTTGGGTTCTTCGAAGTCAACACCACTCAGGCCACTCTGCGTTAAGTTTTAAACTGCAAGGAATTATTTAGATCCTGACGAAGCACTCAAGGGTTAGCTGCCTAGCGAAAGTGAAGTCTTCAGAAAAAGCGTTTTAAGGGAAACTCGCACGTATTTGCTCTATGTACGAATAGCTTCACAAAACCTTCTATACATTCGGACCCATAGCCAAATTTTGAACTTAATCTGATCTGTCGATAATTAGCGGTTTTACCATTCTACCGCAGAGGGCTTAAACCTCAGTTAAAACACCATACTGTAGCCCCCTGACTGGCATCGGTATTTGGGTATGCTCATAGAGACCTGGATTTAAACAGCATTTATTAGCTAAATTTGTGTTATTACTTACTTTAGTCTCTGTTTACATAAACGTCCATTCATTAAGATGATATTTCCATCATTAAAGAAAGTAAGAAAGCAAAACATTTATAATTATGAACTAATGTAAACCAAGCGACAATAAAATCTCGTTAACTGGATAAAGCCGGTCACGCCACTGAGGGTAATAGTGACTGCCTATTTTAGAATAAATTTTGTCGTAACCTATGGACAAAACTTCGCATTCTGTAATTGCACAAATTAATGGTTTCATTAGAGATTCTGAGTAAGTACACTGCAAATATACAAATATTTTTTTAATTTGCTGACACTTAATGCGGTCTTGTACGAAGAAGGGATATTTTTAAATGCCAAGCAGCAACAGTAGTAGAAAGTGGTCACATTAGGTGAGATGAAATTCGAGATTTGATTTCCTGGATTGAATTCGGCGCATAAGTTCTATTCCAACATACCCAACAAACATGTAAAACTCATGCAACTTGTGCTGTGCTCTTTCAATAGCAATTATCCCTTGTATATAGCGAACAAAAATGTCATATTTAAGGCTAGTATTTGAGCAACAGTATGATGGTATTTAAACAAAAGCCAAACTTTAATTTACTTTTCATAACTGCAATGCGTAGCATTATCAAATAGATTCTTGTATATTCTAAAGATACCAAGATATGTTTAAAATTTTCAGTAATATTCAATATTGAATAAATGCTACGCATAATGTATGGTGTTTGATTTAATTACTAATAACGCAAAAACGCTTTAGATAAACTTATAGAGATTCAGAAGAAAATTTTGACTTCAGAAATAATTTATAAGCGAATGGTGCTTAACATTTAATAACTATTAATTTAGCTTGTTTCCTTTGTAATGTCGATAGTTAATCTAGTTCTTCACATTAAGTTGTATACGATATTTTAATTAAAAAGGAAATAGGAGATTTTTTAACATTCTGAGTTTTTTAATAATATTAGAAACATCCATTTAAAATCTCATTTTAATGAGTTATGTGCCATTTTTATTCTACCTATGTATTTTTAGCAATTTAAAATATTAACTGTGTCTAAATGTGTAATTTACTATATAATGTCGGTTTTTTAGAAGACTTGCACAAATGTGAGAAAATAAAAATAAAATTCAGATGATGCCTGTTCATTTTTTGGAGGGCACATAAATTGATTTTCAATGAGAAAATAAGAGATCAAAGTTTACAGCTATTTTACCAGTTAAATGACATTTTAGAAATTACTGCTGTCTGTTGTGCAAATCTGGAAATCAAATATCAATGTGGTAACTTCTCGTTCCCACCCCCTTTTTTTTAAGTCTGGGATAAAGGCTTGTTAAATTAAATAAAAAATTCAGTATATAATCAGAGAAATATAAACAGTTTCCATTTAAGATAAAAATATTTACCTCATTTTTCCTACAATTACCAAATGATTATTTCTTGACAATTTTCCACCTACAATTTGTTACCTTCCATACCCGTATATGTACTAAAAATTCCCGCTTTTCCCACTTTTCGAAAACTACAGAGCATCAAACTTTAAAAAAAAAAAAAAACTTTACTGACATTAAACATATCTTAAGAATACGTGCGTGAATGTAAGATAATAAAATATATGCTATTAAATCATGTTATATCTGTTTTACACAGATTGTGCTGCCTTTAATTATGATTTTCTCTGTTCAGCATATTTTTAAGTGCAAACGTACAGATAGTTGAACTAGCAACAAAAACGCATTTATTAAACAGCATGCACCAATGTACGTTCAATAAAGAAACCAGGCTAAAATAGCCCTAACAGCACATTAAATGGAATTGCATAAAATCAAATAAAAAGGGCATTTTCGGCAGCCCTTAGTTTCCTATTTCCATAGAAAACCGCAAGAGAAAAAAACAACGAAAAGAACTTTAGTTCAAAGGAAATAGATTCCCCTAATCCTCTTTAAGAGTTGACAGCTGCATACAAAAGGTGGTTGGCGCTCAAGAGAAAGTGAGAATAAAGGGGAATGAAAAAAATCCCTACTCTTTGACTATCTGCATTCTATTTCTTTCATACGATATCTGAGTAGTTCCGTTTTCTACCGCTTGGTGGGCGGTTAACCTTTAACGTGGAATAGTATTATTGGCTTTTTTTGGGTTGCAACGTATCACTTAACTTTTTTTTTTCTTTCATTTGCCTTTTCCTACCCATGGGATAGAGGGAAATAAATCTTCCCCTCTTCTTAGATCAAAGAGAGGTGTGGTCGAGCTTTCTTCCCATGTGGAATTCGGGAATATCTGAGATCAAGAATGCAAATGCTGGAATTTCTTTACCCATAATTCGACTTCCTCGCTAAGTCTTAGAGGCTTATTAAGGTTTAGAGATTATTAATATTCTAACATTTTTGAAAATATGAAGTGAAATAGATATCCATTATTTTTCAGGATTTAAAACTAAATTTTAAATTAATTCTTTGCTTTTTCACTTTCTTTTTTTTTCTCTTTCATTATTATTATTATTATTATTATTATTTTATTTCCTTCAATGTTTCATAATCGGATATTTTTTTCTGAGTTCTAATATACCTTAGTTAGGATGTAATAATTACATTGCCTTTTATTTGAGAGTATGATATTTAGAAAGTAATGTTGCTTTCTATGGGTTAGTGGATTTGTAGTGATTGATGGCAACACTTGATAAAGAAACAAAACACAATTTATTTGTCAGTATTACGTTTACAGCCAAAGACACGTTTACAGTCGTCGAGAAGACTACGATAAAGACGCTGAAACAATCAGCAACACGGCCTCCAGGCTACAAAGGTAAAGACAGCTGCACGACAAAGCACTAAAGTATGGCTCCCGACTCAATTCTGTCACTGTCGGAGCTCAAGGCACTACTGCTGAACTCGACTCACGATAAACTTGAGATACGTTGCTACTGTGCGTACAGGCAGGGTTTATATAGCTTTTGACTGGCCTTCCAGAACATCCTGGTCTAAGAAGAGGGTTCTCTGTAAGAATTAGTTCTAGAGTGTTATCGATCCGTGTATGGCATATCACCAGTTTTGTCTCCAAATGGGCAGTTTCGTGTCAAATATGGCAGCCGTGCTTTCCCTTGCCCATTTCCTGGCAACCCTAAACCCACTTTGCGGGGAAGCTATTCTACCGTGGCTGGGCATTTCGTAACAGTAGAATAAACACGTTAAACACTATTTATCCTATTTATTTATTTACTTTCTTAAGAAACAGCGAATTTCAACAGCTATATTTTCTTTTAAACATACTATCAGATCTTGCCCATGAATGAAATTTGGAATTTTCCTCCAATTCCTCCTCTTCTTTTTATTTATTTATTCGTTTGCTTTGTTTTGCTTACTTATTCATTTCTTTGCTTCATTTTATTTATTTATTTAATACATCTCAGTTAAAAATACAGGTAAGGGAAATAACACTTTCTGGCCCAAAGCTCAATAATGAGTGTTCAATGAATAAGCAAGTATTAGAATCCCCATAACAGGTTTTTACTATCTTTACAATGATATCTGTATGTGTGTATGTAGGCTTGTGATGACTTTTTCGTCCATCATTACTCTTATGCAAAACTTTAAAATTTTTCTGTTTTTTCCTAATTAAGCGTTCCATATTCATATAAAGAATTGATTAAATTTTGGTAAGATTGGACAAACGGAAGTAGTAGTTCCGTGGAAGCCCATAACAGTCTTTCATGCACAACCGTAAATAGTACTTTATTTGGAGCTCATGATGCTCTTCATAAAAAAACTATATTAAAATATAATCCAAAACTATTCGATATTAGTATTTAAGACTTTTATGTCGATGGAAACAGTGTACTAGATTTTGGCTAAGATTGATAGATCGCAAGTAATATTTTCTTTGAAGCTCTGAACCGACCTTCGCAAAATATGTGTTATGAAATCATACAGAACGTCCCGAATTTGTTTTTTTTTTAAATAGATATATAGTAGAGAATAACAAATTACATTTATGAGCCTTAAACATGTGTCAAATGCAAAGAGAATAAGTTTATGAGAAAGATGAACTCTTATTATGAAGGAAGTAAATGTACAATCTTGGGCAAAATTAAGAGAATTTGCACACTAGGTCGAGATTCTGGAAAACTAATGGACAGATTGGTATGAATATACGTGTATCACAGGTAAAGAGAAGTACCATTCAAAAGTCACTTTACGTTCTCATGATTATGAGTAAACCTCATAGTGCAGAAATGTCCAAAATCCAATTTGTGATATCGAAGTGAAAATGAGTCTATTATAGTTTCCTCTTACAGCCGAACAGGTCGCGCAACGTGACGACATACTGGACAAGAGAGAGCCGAGTTGGCTTATCACGTCACAAAATTTAATTGGTCTTTGTATTGGAATGTTAACGTAGTTAATAAAATTATGGAAAGCTTCCATTTTGATTCCACGCTAGTTTTTTCACTCATAAGTGGGAAAACAGTCGTATGAAGACTTTTAGGATTTTTGTGTTTTCCTTCTTGTATAAGCTAAAAATGACTTGAGGTAAAAATGAGTCAGTTGCAAAATTTACGGCTGCAAATGTGATAGTGTATGAGCGAGCGATTAAGATGTGTGATTCTCTCATAAAACATTGTGTTCTTATTAACTTATCGGAAGCATTCGTATTCATTTAACTGGAGCGTAATATGCATAGTCTTTCTATAAATGCGAAGCAAAAATTTCAAATATTTTTTCCTTGAAAACAGGTGAGAAAGAAACATGACACAATATTTAAAAAAACTGAAAATGTGTTTCATATTGTGGTGTATAATGTTATTTGTGCTTGAATGTTACAGTTCAGTCAGGAAATAACAAAAATAATAATTTTTTCACTGCTTACAGCTTGTCTTGGAATAAAAAAGTTAAAAACAGACTTTTAGAATTTTAATTTTTTGTTTGCACATACTAAGAGAATTGGTAAATTATAAGATTAATAAAAAGTATAAGATTTTTAATTTTTGTTTTAAATAATCTTTCATTTTAAAATAAATCATTTAAGAAAAAAAACTTTAATTTTTTTATCATAAATTACTTATTTTAGGGAATAATGATAAGAAACGCTGTTATTTTAAGTTTATTTATGATGTTATTTTCAGCTGAAAATTAAGTGGAATTTAATGAACAAATTAAATTAAATTATTTTTTAACTAAGATTATTTAAAAAAAAATTTTTAATAAATCTATTAAGACTTTTAAAATGAATTTAAATTTCAATAAGAATATATGTTTTGAAGTAAGCTAGATTATTTCTTTAAACAATTCATTTATTTATTAATCCTATTTATGGTAATCATGCAATAGGAATACGTGATTTTGGAAATGTACGGGAAGAAATATAATTGCATTTCACACGAAAATTTTCAAAGGATCGAAATCAAGTCCCAAGACGTTTTCTTGTAGTTTGGTGGATTTCTTGCGAGAAAACTTTCGAATTTGTCTTTGCTTAAAAGTTTTGTTGTAATTATGAATCTTCATTTCGCTTTTATTGTTTGTTCACCTATGATCTGAGTAACGTGTAATTTAATATTAATTTTATCACCATTTTTGCATTTTGATTACACATTTTTGATCTTTAAGCACAACCCTGCGTATATTCAGAATTCATTTTATTAAGATTTGGCAAAGTAATTTTTTATATATTTCTATATTTTTATAATTTCTATTTCTGTACTTTTATAATTTAATTCAGTTTATATTTATAACTTGGTATGAATTTTTAGATAAAGCAACCTGGATACTTTTCATGATGTCTGATAATAAATCTTTGAAATAAAGAAGGTGAAAATCTTTAATTTTGTCTTTAATTTTTAATTTAATTTACTATATTAAATTTAACAAGTTTGATTTTAACTAAAAGATTTGATACATACTAGTTTGAAAGAAGCGTTACGCTTAAGTGTGTTTGACACCATGCGTGAATATATTTTTGTGCGGAATAATATTTTTTACTCCTGAAATATAAATAATGGACTAAAAGTAAGGAAATACATATATTTTACTGTAGTAATCAGTATAAATTATTCCGTAAAAGTAAAATACGAGCAGGAATTTCTTCATTTCATACCGTCTGAATAAAGGCAGCTATTTAATCAATTTGTAGAGTGAGTAGGATTTTTTGGAAGCAGGAGATGTGAAAAATGAGCAATGGTCTTGCCAGGACTCGAACCACGGACCTCTCGCATACGCGTCAAGCGTGCTGACCACTACACCACGGGAGAAATACTATATATGCTTCCCCTTTTAAAGGCCGACTGGGGATTAGGGGACCCAGTCGCCAAATCGGGGTAGTGGAGAATCATCATCCACCATCGTTTTTAGCTCGAGCGCCACTTGTAGAGTCTTATGATTTTTTTTGGAAGCAGGAGATGTGAAAAAGGAGCAGTACCCTGGACGGGACTCGAACACGCGCCGAGCGTACTGACCACTACACCACGAAGGCATGCGAAGAAGACGAGAGAAATACCTTATAAATTTTATTATAGAAAATTTTGGTTTAGAAATAATGACATAACTAACAAATAAGTTCAGATCATTGAAAATGACTTTTTAGAATACCTCCAACAAGCAAATTATTTTGTTCTTCGTTAATGAATGTAGTGTTTTCATACTGTTGCGTGCGTACGAGTACGTAATAGATTGAATGCACAAGTCTGATGGAAAGTTAATAAAATTTATTCTTATCACAAGAAATAAAACAAAATGCTGAAATATTTCCTCGCAGACATTCGTACAATATCACAGAGTAGTTATATTTTAAACTACTAAAACTTTAAACAGAACGCAATTCAAAGCGAAGAAAGCTAATCCGATCTCACCACGCATTCGTTACAATGAACAACAAAAATATAGTAAACAGTTGATCTGAGATGTTTTTCTCCGGCTTTTATAAGCTTTTTAATTAGTCACAAGACGTTTTTCGTTATTTCTCGAGGTTTCTGGGGAAAAAAAGTAGAATTACAGTTACAGCTAACACACTATTGCATTATTTCAATTCAAATATAAATTACGAGATATCTATTTATTAAATGCGCGTGTTCCTGTATTTTTACGTTTTCGGCGTAGCTTTCTCTTAAAAACTCGTCGCGCGCTGCATTACACGGGGAAATAAAGCGGTTTTAATTACAGTTCTACCAAAAATAGATAACTAAATACAAAATTTGTAAAAACACAATATTTATTAGATAACTTGGAATTACAAAATGTTTTAAACGTAGGGGAAATCTTAGGCAGCCTGCCACCTTTACTTCATTTGAGATGCAACTATGCCGGAAGGAACTGCCTCCCTTCCGATGATATTCTTACATAAATAACAATAGATAACATACAATATACAAGCTGTGTTACTTAGTCTATGCGTCTGTTACGTGTCATCATATGCGCATTAATCATTTTGTCAGGAGAAAACAACTTCTGTTCCCGCGGCTAATAAGGATCAAGAAAGATAGAGCTATAAGTGGTTCGAGAACGTCCTCGTGATATGTTCTGTATGAAGGCTGTTGCATTGCAACTAATTTATATTTACACCGAAAGCATATGCAAGAAAACACCTTTCTGGAGGTATTCATGTCAAAGGTAAGTTCTTCTAGCTTAAGCCACAAGTACTTAATTCTTCATTTCAAACTGAGAATTTATGTTTATGTTTTTGTTTTAGATATTAAAATGTTTTAAATAACTTGGAAATAAATCTTCTTCGTCATCGGCAGAAAATTATAATACACGCAGCTGAACGAATCACTAGTTTAGATACTGTTCATTTCAGATTTGAAAATTAATGTACAGTTAAAATGGCATACTTTAAAAGTAACCGAATATAATATTCTTAAAATATTTTCAATCGGAAAACGCAAAATTGATTAACTATTAACTATAAAATTAAACGAAATTTCTAAAGCTTTTATGCCAGAAGCATAATAGTTGAACATTTTATACTCCTATGTGGTTTGTAACGGTATTACTTAACCTATGGTCTTTAAAACCTACCCTTAGGATCCACCAAGATTTCAAATACAATTCAAATTTATTTCGTATACCACACTATAGCTGAAACATTTTAGAATTTGAAAATTACACACTGCATTCGTCTACCATTTTTTCTCCGAAAACTGACATTTTATAAATTTATTACTGGTTTGAATCTTACGGGCATCTCTTTGTAGTCATAAAGACAATAAAGGGATCTGAAGCACTAAGACTGAGGTGCTTCTTAAAAGCAAACCTCAAACATAGAATAGCTATGCAAGAATTGGCAACATATCCTGAGCGCCAGTCGAAAATATTGCGGTAAATGCATCGCGGGCGAAAACTTCGTATATTGAACAAAGGAAGTTGAATTTTTGGCCTTAATTAAAAGAAATTTTTCAGAAAATGTTTGGCAGATGATGTGCTATTTGAAATTAAGTGGCATATAGTAGACTACTGCAATAGTTTGCTAGGAACACTCGGTGCCGAATGCTGATAAGGGAAGGAAATAGCTGGTGAGTGTTCTTTATTCTGCACAACAGTTGTTTGGCCTTGCAGAAAATTCGTCTTCGACAGCAAGGTTTTTCACGTCCGCTACCAAAGCGTTAATTTTCTCGTAACTATTCTTATTTAGTTTACTTTCGTAACTGCTTTGGGAAAGGAAAGATTGGATATTGTCAGTGTGGAAGTTGTGGATCTGGCCGGGAAGACTTTAGTAAGTGCCACATCACAAGGCACAACAACAATTTAATATTCTTATAGTAGTCTTTAATACAATAAAAATTGAATAAGAGCTTAGACGCCCAGATTCACTACAGTGTCTTTGGTTACCACAAAAATCACTTATAATAAGCCACTAGCATGGTGAAAATAGTGGCAGCAAAACATAACTGTTTGGTTTAAATACGGGACGTAATGAATAAAAAAACCCACATAATGGGACCATAGAAACAAATGCTAAGAGAGTAAATAATACAAATAGAGCTGTATTAATGCCAACGAAACACCTATGAAATAATAAAATGAAAGAAAACTTGGCTACAGGTCTCCGAATCAGAGAGTTACAATAATAAAAACAGCTTGTGCAATTAAACAATAACTCCTAATAACTTCAGGAAAAAAAAAAACTTAAAATACGAATATAGTTGGCGTAACATAAAAATAATAAAAAACTACAAAGTAATAAAACGATAGCTACTACTACAGAAGACATTCTACAATGCAATTTATAAACATAATTAATTAATAAACCAGAAACTCAGACAATTACGACATAAACGAAACCCGTCACAAAATAATTAAAATTCAAACATATTTGCTAATGAGAAGAAAGTGTGCGACAAAGGATACAAGCAGATACAAATTACCAACACTCTTAGTTATTAATGCGAAGCTTTCTGGTTGCTGAGTATAGACCCTGTTAGATACTAAATTTTACCAAAGACACACTCATATTGTAAATTATTAAAGCGTAACTACTATTATAATCACACGTCTTAGTACGTGCTGCACCCAAGAAGTTAAGAGGGAAAACACTCATAATAAAAAAGAAATGAAATTAAAAAAAGAAAGAAAATATGTAAGTATAGAAAATTAAAAAGGCAAATAAAAAAACAGGAAGCCTCCCAGCCGGTATATTCCGGAGACGACATGCTTGTAACTGTCTCTCTCTTCATAGCAGGCAACGGTGCTTCCATAATGAAATGGTTACACCTTCTGGCCCTTTCAGTGGCGAAGGCTAATGGCTATTAAATGTGCCTAGCTATTAGAAAAATAGAAAAATGAAAAGGGGACATAAATGAAACATGGTCAGCGGGAGAGTCTAATCTGAACAATGCAAAGCAGTAGCAACAGACAGTACACTAAATGCTGTAAACCGAAGCACGTGGATGTTAAAGGTCGCCTACAGCAAAGAATATGTACTGTTAAGAAGGAAAACTTCGCAGAAGCAGAAGCGGCTCCCTTCCAACGAAAAGGGAAACAACTGCGCATGCGTGAAATATCTGTCGTCAAAAAGCGCCAAAGCTCGAAGCTGAATGTCGAAGATGGTTTGGACAGGTTCGAACGTTACGTTTAGCAAGAGTTTAAACAAAGAATAGTTTCTTTGGTTTCAAGTAGTGATATGGACAATGGAAGTTCAACAGCCAGTGAAAGTGAAACTTCACCTAATATTTCATCATTTCCGAGTTTAAATTATCGCGACAAGTCAAAGAACGATTCATCTTAACCCGTGTTCCTCAATTTCCTATACACGTCGCGGAGGGGGAAAATGTCGGCTAAGTACCAAAGAACCGGCACATCACAGAGGGGAAATTCTCGCCAACAGATTCCGTCGCCAAATCCCTTGGCGAATGTTCCCTTTTCTTTGTAGCGGCGTTGCAGACAAAGTGGTTTACATTACGTCTATGGAGCCAGGAGCCTTTCCTTCTTTACATAGAGGTTCTTTGCCTATAGGTGGAGTCATAGTACTGGTGTCGTTGCAAATGCGGTCAAAAAGGGGAGAATGACGTTAATTACTAAGGGAACAGTTAACGGGAGTGTTAAAGGCTATAAGGGGAGATACATTGTAAAAGAAAGATGTTTTTATGTCTCGGTCTTTCATATTATAATAGTTTATTGCTTATCAGTACAAAACTGAGATAACTAAAAAATAAGGTTTTTAATACTAATATAGTGCACAGACATCAATAATAAAGTGTTTATAACTATTTTTACTGATAGTTTCCAAAAGTGTCAACATCATTTACGTAATTGATGAAAACCATTTAAAACCAAATAAGGATTTGCGTTATTGAATTATAGTCAAGAATATTTGCTCCTACTGTTCTGAATTTTAATGAAATAATTTAAAGATTAAATCCGATAGTACCTTAAAATGGTTTTGCAATAAAAAAATATATATTCATTTTCATTCAACTTACGTTTTTTTACAAATGCCGAATATCTGTTTGACATAAACTTGATCAAATAGTGAGTGTTCAATCAGATGGTAATATTAAGCATTGATTAATATTTCCTACAAATACTTTTTAATTAAGGCTTTCTATGAGCAACACTCTTAATTTTCGCCCGCGCTTTAAGCTAGAATATGAACATAATATTTATCTACTTTTAAATTATGGGATTTTTTTTTCTGAAGCACTGTGGCATGACAATGCTTAGTAATAATAATCTTAGCATCACTAAAAATCATTTTCTGAATTCGCATATTGA
>KK118873.1:97652-126391 GCA_000611955.2 Stegodyphus mimosarum
GTTTTGGAGGTCGCGGAGTTCTCGTTCGAGCAGACATAATGCTTGGTAGCCGGACCGACCTTCATATCTCCCAAGGAGGTTCGTCACCTGGGACTGCTATTGTAACGAGGTTCTTCTTCCTTACATGCGTCTTTTCACAAGGGCTTTGGGTCCTCAGTTCCTCTTCATGGACGACAACGCTCCACCTCATCGCACAGTTACTGTCGAAGAGCTGTTGGAGAGTGAAGATATTGAACACATGGATTGGTCGGCAAGGTCTCTGGATCTAAATCCCGTCAAGCATGTACGGAACTTACTAGGGAGACCCGTGGCAGCACGTAACTTATCGCCAGTAACGATTCCGAAACTGCCAGTAACGATTCCGAAACTGGTGCTACAAGAGGAACGAGCAGCAGTGTCTCAACAGCTCATTCACAACCACATATCAAGCATGCACGAATGATGTGAAACCTGCCTAGCAGTCAGGGGAGATCATATCCCCTATTAAAGACCGGATGTTTCTTGCTGGACACCCATCACAGGGATGTTTCGGCCTTCCGTCGCATTGCGCTCCATGCTACTTTTTCAATAAAGCTTTTTTTTTATCCCTCTGATTTCTCTTTTAGTAAGTGTTGCTTACATTACTCATGTCCTTACATGTATTGGGGATCTTACGGTATTAAATGTGTTGATTTGGAAAGCTTTTGTACAAAGTTATATTGAAAAAACCGTTTCGTCCTTAATTTGTGCACACCAGTGTAGTGGTGGTACTAAGGTTTTGCAGTTTTTGTTTAGATGGTACACACTAGTCAACAGGTTGAGAACCACTGCCCTTACCAACATCTCGCAGCTGTTGTCTTATTCTCATATTTGATCACATATGAAAGTTTCCCAGCGATAGTCGTCGGGAAAACCGATAGCTTTCCACAGAAAAACATGACAGCTTCTAGCATTCCGATGTCTTCAAATAATACAGCTGGAATATTTCCTTTAAGAGGAAATTAACAAAGATGATGCAAATAATATTAATGCTTGGAACACATTTCGAGGAATTTAAATTAATAAATTCAGTACGCAGAATCATAATTTTTAACTGAGGACATATGTCGTTTTTCAAATAGAGAATCGCGCATTGATTGCATAGGTAATTTTTCAAACATAGAATATCAAGTTCTGTCTTTCGAAAGGGGAAAGTTGGATTGTAGAGCCATTAGGATTTTCTAGAAGCAGGAGATGTGACAAATGTGCAAAGCCTTCGCCGGGACTCGAACCATGGACCGCTGGAATACGCGCCCAGCGTACTGAGCGCATGTGAAGAAGGTGGGAGAAATACCTTATATACCCTCCTTTTTGAAGGGCGACTGGGTTTCAGGGAACCCAATTGTCGAATCGTGGAGAATCCTTATCCATCACCTTTTTAAAGTTCGGGCGCCAGTGTTAAAACATTAGGTTTATTTAGAAGCAGGAGTAGATGAAAAATGAGTACTGCCTTAGCCAGGACTCGAAAAACGGACCTCTAGAATACGCGCCCAGCGTCCTGACCATTACATCACGAAGGCGGGAAAAATACCTTATATACTCTCCCCCTTTTTAAAGGGCGACTGGGGATTAGGGGACCCAATCGCCAAATCCTGGTGGTGGAGAATCACCACCCACCACGTATTTTACTTCGAACGCTATTGTAGAGACATTAGGTTATTTCGAAGCAGGAGACATGAAAAAGTAAGCAATGCCCTTGCCGGGACTTGAGCCACGGACATCTGCAATACGCGCCCAGCGTGCAGACCACTACACCATGAAGCATGCGAAGAAGGCGGGGGAAATACCTTATAAGATGTACTACTGAGGTAATTATTTATGCCATAATGCAGCAGAGAATAATAAAAATCTTTGTTAATAATGATATTGATAATAATTTTGAAGTAGACCATTGTAATTATTATAACCATTGATGTAAACGTGAAAGAAAGGCTTGGAAATAAAAAAAGATATTTATATTTTAGGAACTGTAACTGAGGAAGATTATGTAAACGCGCCATCTAGTTTAGGGTGTGGTCAAGCGAGAGGTTGACGATAGTGAACACAGACGTGTTAAGTTGTGACGATTTGTTCTTTTGACTTTTCTTTTGATTCTAATATAAATTAAATTGTCCCATTCTTGCCGCTAGGTGGCAGGCATTGTTCCTTTTCTTTCTCTGACTGAGGTCTGAGAATGAGACTAGATTCGAACGCTCAGTGGGGAGCGTAAATGCAAAACTTCTGTCATAGAGAAAAGCTAAATACAAGATAGCTGTCTTAAAATATTTTGTCCCTATTTTGTAAGTAATGTAGTTTAATAGTTCTGGGAATAAATTAGTAAAGGCAAGAGGGCCTCTTACTTGAAAGAAACCTCTTGACAGCGATTGTTGGAAGCCTGGTAAAAAAGATGCATCACGTAAGAGACTTTAAATTACTTTTCTAATAGATGAAAATGATGCAACATTTTTATGGCGCCCGAACAGGGACGCCAGGTTTTTGAAAGTTCTAATAAAATTAGAGCTAAACGCTGAGTAGCTAATTAGAGCTAAACGCTAAAATTTGAAGATTTTAATTCTTGTTCTTGAAGTATTCAGCAAAATAATAATTTTGTTTTCGAAGTAAGAGTTAAGCATTTCTTTTTCATGAAACGTATATATTGTGTATGTGCTTATATCTGAAACGAAAATGCCAGAAGTAGATAAATTAATAAAGAAAAGAAGTATCTTAAGAACTGCCGTTACAAACTATTTAAGAAAATCGAAAGTGAATTACACTCATGTCCATAAATTAAGGATAATTTGGAGTCACGCGAAAATCGAACTCTAAAATAAATATATCACCTGTAAAATCACTACACACATCTTCAAGAATCATATGCAAATTTCAGGAAGTAACCAGATAACACCGATGGTACTTCACAATGATGAGAGTATAAGAGAGTGATATATAAGGAATACAGACAAAGAAGTAAAATTTTTCGCACGCGCCTTATAAGCATTTCAGTGCAATAACCGAATAGTTATGACACAAAGGACGCATTTGGATGATTTTTTACAGGGTAGAATTATCGGCTGTCTGGAATATGGGTGTACCCAACTGGAAATATCAGACGAACTTGGAATTGCCCAGAGTGTCATCTCCAAGCTTTGGCAACGATTCCAAGATGATGGTAATGTGAGTAGACGTTACAGCACAGGTCGCCCCAGAGTTACAACGCCGAATGAGGACCGGTATTTGGCAGTTACTGCCAAAAAACAGGCGGAGCACAGCCTCAGACCTGTCTCGTCAGCTCTCTTCAGCCACTGGTACGACAGTGTCAAGGCAGACCGTGTACAGACGCTTAGGGTAGATTGGTCTATATGCTCGTAGACCTGTCAGATACGTTCCACTTACTGCAACTCACTGTCGCCTGCGATTAGCCTGGAGTAGAGAGCATGCATTGTGGACACCACAACAGTGGGCTTGTGTGATGTTTTCCGACGAGTCCAGGTTTAGCTTTCAGTCTGATTCTCGCTGGACGTTCATATGGAGAGCTCCAGGTTCCCGTTACCACCAAGAAAACGTCATTGAACGACACTGTTACGGGGGTGCAAGAGTGCTCGTTTGGGGTGGAATTATTCTGGGTTCCAGCATGTTCAAATGGAACCTGCATGTTCAAATTGGAACCAAGACAAGCCAAATCTATTGGAACGTCATTCTGGAACAACATGTACGTTTGTTTCGGGGCGCCGTGGGAGCACAATTTGTGTTTATGGATGACAACGCCCGTCCTCACCGTGCAAACATCGTAAGAGTATGTCTTCAATCGGAGGATATCACCCCTATGGGCTAGCCAGCATTCTCACCGGACTTGAATCCAGTAGAGCACGTGTGGGACATGCTTGGCCGAAGAGTTGCAGCCTGTTAACCTCCTCCTACATGTCTACCGGAACTTCGGAGAGCATTGCTTTTTGAGTGGTGTAATATACCCCAAGATCAGATAGATAATTTGATACTCAGCATGCCTAGGCGTTGTACGGACTGTATTGCATCGTCTGGGAGACGTATAATGTATTAACAATCTTACCAACCATGTAATATTTTTTTTAAAGAGGTTTTTTTTTGTAATTTGCTCCAGGGAGAAAATTTCGCTAATTTTTTTAATAATATCAAACGTATAGCATCTCTTTTTGCTCTTTATCTTTTGTTTAATAAATAAGCTGTACAAAAAAGTCAAATTTGTTTTGCTTCTAACTCTTCCTTTGCCTGCTTTTGCATTATCCTTAATTTATGGAGATGATTGTAGATATATCTGAAGTTACTGTTAATAAGCTCGAAGAATTGTTAGAATACTTGAATGCTTAAACTGAAACACTATATAATGCCGATGCAGAAACTGAACCAGTTTTGAATGCCGATGAATTCGAAAATGAATACGAAATTGCAGAACAATATCGCGAGAAGATAACATTTTGGAAATTTAGGCTTAAGAAACGGATTAAAGAACTTAATCATGACTTGAATACTAATATTTCAGCAGTTTCAGTCCATGACAGTAACTTAAATACACCGAAAAGTACACCTAATGTTAAATTACCAAAACTTTAGATTCACGTATTTTACGGAGGCAGTGGTTAGTGGCTTAATTTCTGGAACAGTTTTGAGTCCTCAATCCATAATAACGAATTATTGAACAAGGTAGACAAATTCAATTACCTAAAAACATATTTAGGAGGAACTGCTACCATTTGCGTTCAAGGATTTCCTTTATCGCCAAAACATAACGATAGCAATTCAAATCTTACACGATCGTTTTGGAAGGAGGGACATTCTTATTAATGCACACATGAATAATTTACTAAATGTTGAACCATTAAAAAACGCGAATGACTTAAAAGAATTTCGTAAATTGTATGATAAAATACAAACACTGCTTACATGTCTCGACGCTTTGGATGTTGTTTCGGAATCTTACAGCGCTTTGCTGTGTCCGATGATTCTGAAATTACTGCCTTCAAAGCTGACACTTAGTTTAATAGAACGCAAAATGTCAGCCCCAATTATAACGTAAATGATTTAATGCCATTTTTACGCACAAGATCAACGATTTCGCAACAAAAAAGATCTATCGGCGACAATATTCATTCCTCCGCGCAACGAAAAGCACATCTGGTCTCCCACACAGACATAATAAACCAAGATTCCAACGGCTACTGATTTGTTTACAAAATCCGAATGCAGAGAGGAAAATATGAACTGCATATTCTGTAGTCAATTCCACAAGATTTATGAATGTAGTTTCGTATCCGGCTGTTCTATAAATGAAAAAAGGGACATTTTGAGAAAGAAAGGTGCTTGCTATAAATGTTTAAAACCTCATCATTTAGCGCCAGACTGCAAAGCAAAAATAATTTGTTCTATTTGTAAAAAACAACATACATTTGTTATGTGTAATAAATAAAATCCTTCTATCGAGGTTTCGAAGGTTAAAAAAGATGAAGAGATAGAAAATAAAGTACTTTCAAATCATGCAAGATGTTCGGAAGTATATTTATAAACTTTAGTTGTTCGCATATATGGAAGAGGGAATAACCAATTTGTTTGAGCACTAATTGACACCAGAAGTCAAAATTCTTACATATGCAGGTATGCGGCAGAATGGCTAAAATTAAGATGCTTAGGTGAACAAAATGTAAAACACGGACTTTTCGGTGGCAAAGTGGTTTCTGAAAAACATAAATGTTATAGAATTAAATTGGGTAGCGTAGATAAACGGTATAATTGCGAAATCAATGTGTTGGATGAAAGAAAAATATGTTCGTCTGTTCCTAAAATCAAAAATGTACATTGGATAAGAGAACTTAGAAAAAGAGGAATTTACGTCAGTGATATTTCTGAAAGTGAAAATAGATTATTTCAGAAGAACCCCTAAGAGATCCATTTGTTGTTAGGGGGCAGATGTTGCTGCAGATTTATTTACAGGCAAAATCGAAACTCTTCCTTGGCGAAAATCAGTTGCTGTAAGTACTAGACTTGGGTGGACTGTTATGGAAAAAGCGAAAATTGACAATTATGAAATAGAAAATTCCTTTTCGACGTTTTCGGTATCTTTACATATTTCTGACGCACAGATTGTTGATCTTAGATACACTTGGAATAAAAGAACCTGCCGAGAAGCAGTCCAGGGAGGAACTAGAAGAAGCATCTAAGGAACGTTTACGGAAGACTTTAAAAAGGGATATTGATAGTCCTTGCCTTAGATGCATAGTATCCTTGCTTTGGATAGAAGGTCACCAAATTTTGTCAACCGATAAGAGTGTAGCTGAAAGGCGACTGAAATCTACCATAAGGATTTTTAAAAAATGAAGGATTAGTGGAATCATGAAAGAGTCTTCAATCAATGGCTTGATCAAAAAGTTATGGAAGAAGTAAATCCTATTGAATTGGAAGAAACAAATTGGCATTATCTCCCGCACAAAGCAGTCATCAAAGAACATTCAACGACTAAAATACGTCTAGTCTTCGATGCTTCAGCGAAAGAGAAAAATAGTGTTTCTTTAAATGACTGTCTGACCAAGAGTCCTAACTACATAGAATTCATTTCCAGCATTCTGAATAAATTTTGCTTGTGTGAGTATGGAGTAATGGCCGACAGTCGACAAACATTTTTGCAGGTAGGAATAAAAGATGAGGATCGCGACTTTCTCAGATTCTTATGGTGGTAGAATTTTAAATTACTACACGCACTTCGTTGTCTTTTCCAGGATATGTTTCTACAACGCGACCTATTGGCCAATCTATTCTCTTTTTGTTGTCGCTGCCGACAAACGCCTCTTCCTGTTTACATTGCCGTTATGGTAGGAGGGCGGTGATCCTAATAAGAAAAAAGTTTTTAGACATCGAAGAATAGTGTTTGGAGTGAATTCGAGTCCTTCTTTTCTCTCCGTTATCACTTAGACAATGTTCCAGAGCATCTGCAAGAAACAGCTTCTAAACTAAAAAAAATCCATGTATGTTGATAATTGTGTCACAAGTTGTAAATCGAAAGAAGAATGGATGAATTTTATGAGGCAGTCAAAAGAAATTATGCTTCTAGCCTGTTTCAATCTAAGAGGATAAATCTATAACGGTATACAATTGGATACGTCACAAATTCGCATTGAAAATGAAAAGACATCAGAAATTTCCAAAGAAGTTTTACATGGTGCAATTGTTCCTGTTTTAGGCTTAAACTGGGATGTTTCTACAGATGTCCTGTTTTGTTACGCAAAATTCTACGACTGCAATGATGAAAACTTAACAAAAATAATCACTTTGTCTTTAGTAAGCCAACTGTTCGATCCAGTTGGATTCCTGTAACTTTTAATTCCAAAACTTCTAATGCAAGAATGTTGGAGGTGAAAATTATCCTGGGATACCAAATTACCTACTGACTTGGAAAAGAAATTCCTAAAATGGAAACGAGAATTAAAATTTGGGGAAGATGTGAAGATTTCTAGAAAAATATTAGGTGATTTTGAATCAGAGACTGATTTATCGTTTCACGTATTTTGCGATGCTTCGCAATACGCTTATGCAGCATGCATTTATCTCAGACAGGAAAGCGGTTCCAATGTTAAATGTCAATTGATACAAGCTCGTGTTCGTGCGGGACCTTTAAAGTGCGTGTCTGTTTCTAACTTGAACTTTTGGCATGCTTAATAGGTGTCAGACTGATGAACTCTATTAAGACAGATTTTCCATTTGAAATTCCAATTTTCTACTGTACTGACTCCATGAATGCCTTGTATTGGATTGAATACAAGAAAGAATCAAGAAAATTGGGCTGTATTTGCCATGAACAGAGTAAATGAAATCAGATCTCTGAGTGATACAGACGCATGGAATCACATCCCCGAATATTTAAATCCGGCAGACCTTCCGTCACGTGGGTGTAGTGCAAGTGTCCTGTCCATGTCTCACTGGCGGAAGGGACCTCCATTTTTGAAATTACCGACGGAGGAATGGCCTAAACAAAGGAAATACCGGACATGGGAAGAGTGAACTCAGAAAAAAGAAAAACAGTAATTTCTGCACTAAATACGCAAAGGATAGAACATTTTTATGAGAAATATTCATCTTACCACAAAATGTTAAGAATAACAGCTCGGATATGCAGATTCATCCATAACTGCAGAAGACCAAATTCTAAACAATCAGGAGAACTCACTGTTCCTGAAATAGAAACCGCAGAAAAGAAAATATGGAAGGTCTTGCAGATAGGAGCATTTGGGAAAGAACTGAAAGTTAGAAATATTTGCATCTTTGTTGATTCAGATGGGCTTATTCGGTTAAAGACCAAGATTACTAGAAGAGATGAAGAAGAAAATTTTCGTTGTCAATCGTATTGCCTTCAAATCATAATATATTTCATAGATTAATTTTAGTTACCATTTGCGATTATCCCATGCTGGTGTGCAATTCGCGCTAGCAAATATTTGGCAGAAATTCTAGATCCTGAGAGGAAGAAAAACAGTACGTAGAGTTCTGATAAAATGCGTTCGCTGTAGAATATAGAAACTGTTCCAGCGCTCCTCTTCCTGAAGATCGTGTTAGAGATGCTCTGGTGTTTGAACTGACTGGAGTCGATGTAGCCGTCACCTCTTTATTTGAAGAAGGGAAGAAAGGCATGGATTTTGCTCTTTACTTGCGCAGTCTATCGCGCGATACATCTTGAGCTGATAAAAAGTTTATCAACTAACGGGTTCATTTTGGGATTTAGAAGATTTATTGCTAGAAGAGGCCGTCCAAGAATCATTTACAGCGACAATGGCACTAATTTCGTTGGAACTGAAAAATCTATTAAGATCGATAGATTGGAAAGAAATAGAATGCCATTCAACTACTATTAGAATACAGTGAAAGTTTAATCCCCCGACTGCTTCATGGGGGTGCGTTTGGTGGGAGAGGTTGATACAAACAGTGAAGAAGATGTTGAGAAATGTTCTTGGAAAGCCCTGTGTTTCTTACGAGGAAATATTGACTATACTTTGTGATATCGAATAAGTGATTAACTCAAGACCCCTTACATACCTTTCAGAAGATCCGAATGATCTTACGGTACTGACTCCTTCAATGTTTCTGCAAGATGTGCATGACGTCGGAGTACCAGACTTAGGCCACCTAGATACCATCAATCTGACAAAACGATACAAGTTCTTGCAGAACGTAAGAGAACACTTTCGCAAGAGATTTCGTGATGAATATTTAGCTCTCCTAGTGCAAAGACCACCTAAACGATCTACTGGGACTAATAATAAAAATGACTTGGTGTTTGTCGACAGCGACAACAAGAAGAGAATAGATTGGCCAATAAGTCGCATTGTAGAAACATATCCTTGAAAAGATAACGAAGTGCGTGTTGTCAAAGTGAAAACTGCAACAAGTGAACTCCTAAGATCTTTGAAATGAATTTATCCTCTAGAACGTCATAGACCCTATCTGTTTAGTGACTTGACACTGAACAAAAAGAACTCTGCCAATGAGTTTGACAGTGCTATGAACTATCAAACTAGATATGGACGTAATACTGTAAAACCTGTTACGTATTTTTGAATTCAAATACTAATTTTTGTTTCTTTTCAGTATCTTAGAAGTTTAAACGGCCTAACTGTAGTAAATTTGAATATGTTATCTGGATATGTTGTTTAGATGACTAATACTGTTTTGTAAATATAATTTTAGAGCATTTGGTAATTTTCGTATTCGTAAAAGTTGTACTTGAAATATTGATTTATTGTTGATATGCTTGAAATTTAGTTTTGATTTTCCCATCTCATTGATGTAAAATCAAAAGGTGGCAGGATGTCCCATTCTTGCCACTAGATGACGGGCATTTTTCCTTTCGTTCTGTGACTGAGGTCTGAGAACGAGACTAGATTCGAACGCTCAGTGAGGAGCGTCAATACAAAACTTCTGCCTTAGAGAACAGCTAAATGTAATATATAAGGTAGCTTCTTAAAATATTTAGTACCTATTTTGTAAATAATTTAGTAGTTCTGTGAATAAATTAGTAAAGAAAAGATGGCCTCTTACTTGAAAGAAACCTCTTACTGGGAAGATAGCGATAATTAGAAGCCTGGTGAATAAGATGTATCAGGTAAGAGACTTTAAATTACTTTTGTAATAGATGAACCTGATGCAAAATAAATCCTAGTTTAATTTCTTGAGTTGTAGTGATGCTTATCATAAATTTTGACCCATATTTTACTGTCAGAAGAGCTTTCGTGCCAATAATTGGATTATGCTACATCACCTGTGCTAGATACTGATCACCAGCTCATCTGGATTAGTAAAGTTCACCTATTTTCAAAAGAATTACAGGTGAACACTTTACATTCATCAATGTCATTTTGACTGTATAATTGTTTCAAGTAATAAACATCTCTTCAGAAGAAAATTTTGAAAAATTAAAACGAAAGCGTAGTATTGAAAGAAGCAGTACTACTAAACTAATTACAAGAATTGATGTAGCTTTAGTAGATGAAAATGTTACATGTGATATCTTAGACGAACATCTAGAAAAAGTTAATAGAAAAAGTGAATAAACTAAAGGCCCTAGATAGTCAAATTGAACATTTCATTGATGTAAACACTAGTACTGATTACCAAGAAAAATGTCTCAGGTATACCAGCAAACTTAAACGCTTATTGAAACAGAAGGAAACTTTTACTCTCGTCCACATCTGAAAAACTGTTAAGTACTCCGAATGACCCCCATTTTCAGACCCCTGCCACGGGCGATAGTTTTAATTTACCCTCTCCAATTAAACTTCCTAAGTTAACAATAAAACCTTATTCAGGAGACCCAAAATTGTGGAATTCTTTCGAAACCACTATCGCAATGATTCACTTCCGAAAATTGAAAAGTTTGCCTATTTGAAAACATACGTGACCGGAGAAGTGTTATGTGTAGTATCTGGTTTTCAATTAACTGATAAAAATTATGACAACTGTGTAAAGTTACTTAAAGATCGTTTGATCGTTTTGGTCGAAAAGATATCATTATTAATTCTTTTATGAGTAAACTTTTAAACTTGCAAAGTGTTAAAAATTCTTCAAATGTTCCAACTTTGCGAAAGTTAAATGATGAGCTGTTTATCGTTATACGAAATTTAGATTCATTACAAAGGATTCAAAGTCCTATGGTCCAATTTTGATTTCAATTATTCTAAATTTATTGTCAGAAAATCTTGTTTTAGATTTTAAGCGAAATACATATACAAAATGCGATTTTACAATTTCTGATCATCTTTCTCTTTTAAAGTGCAAAATTCAATCTCGTGAATCTATATTTTTAGCTTTACATGACAGAAAAGGTTTCTCAGCAAATTTTAGTAATTTCCAGTCATCGAAATGTTATAATTGTAATGAGTTTGGTCATTTATCTAAATTTTATCCCGACAAACATCGCGGACCCAAACGTTCATCTTATGGAAATTTTGGTCATAAATCCCTTACGTGTGTTAAAAAAACTCAAAAGCAAAATGCTCACGAAAACAACACTCCAACATCTGAAAATACGAATGTGTCACATCAATCAACTTTCATGCGGCGAACCTACTCCATAAAGTAATCAAAATTAATGCTATATCACTCACCGCTATCATTGATACCGGAAGCGAAGCAACGGGCCTGTCTAACCACATTCAAATAGGGAATTCCCTTTTAAGCGCGTTTCATAATATTCTAACTGGCTTCGGCAGTCACAAAATTAAACCAATGGGTTTTTACAGCTGACGTTTTAATAGATATGGAATTATTTACAACTAATGTTTAGGTCGTCAACAATAATGTAATGCCATTTGATGCTATAATTGGCATGGACATTCTTAAACAAGATGAAGTTAATATAAACAAAGATGGTGTTCGCATTTCTAAACATGTTAAACAAATTGATCCGGAAGATGTGTACATCATTAATATTTCCCTTAATCAAACATTTGAATTAGAAATAGGCCCTACTGCTACAAAAGAACAAGTTCGAATTATCGAAAATTTTGTCTCCGATTACAGACCTCTCAAAACCAAAACTAGGAACATTGAGATGACTATTCAAATAAAAGATAAAGCACCTATTTTTCACAGACCTCGACGATTACCTTTTGTCGAAAGAGACGTAGACAAGCAAGTTCAAACTTGGTTAGCCGATGGCATAATTGTACCCTTTTCTTCCGAATATTCTAGTCAAGTTGTAGTAGTACGCAATAAAGACAGCAATACTAGATTTTGTATTGACTATCGGAAATTAAATAAGGAAATAGGTAAAGATCGGTATTCCTTACCTGTAATAGAGGATTTACTGGTTAAGTTACAAGATGCTCGTACGTTCACCACAATCGATTTAAAAATGCTTTCTTCCATGTTAGTGTTGACAAAAACAGACGACATTACACGTCATTTTTCACACATAATGGACAATATCAGTTTCTACGTGTACCTTTCAGTCTTTGTACATCGCCTTCTGTATTTCAAAGATTTGTAAATTCCGTTTTCAAGGATTTAATCCTGCAGGGTCATGTTTTACTGTATCCAGATGATATCATAATTCCTGCTCGAGATGAAGATGAAGGGATTCAGCGTTTGAAATCCGTTTTCTCAGTTGCATCTGCTTATGAACTTGAAATCAATTTTAAGAACTCTAAATTTTTAAATCGTAGAATTGAATTTCTTGGTCATGTAATTGAAAATGGTCAACTCTTCCCATCTCCTCTTAAAACAGCTGCTCTTATTAAATATCCTGAACCTAAAGACACGAATAGCACGTTGGAAATTGATGTTAGAAGATGTCGACTACGAAATCGAACACAGAACAGGAACACGAATGACACATGTCGACGCATTGAGCAGATCCCCTGCTATGGTCATCACTCAAGATAGCCTCATTTTGAAAATACGAAACGCTCAAGAGCAAGATGATCACATCCGAGCTATCAAACAAGTCTTGAAAGTTAAACCTTATGATGACTATTGTGTTAAAGCTGATATACTTTATAAATTTGTAGACGGGTAAAGAATTACTTGTTGTTCCAGAATGAAAGCAAAGTGATATAATTAAGGACGCACATCTTCGTGGACATTTCGCTACTAAACGAACTGAAGAACTCATCAAACAAGAATTTTATGTACCTAGACTTAAGATAAAATTGTCAACTATATTGCTAATTGTGTTCCTCGCATACTAATTAATCGTAAATGTGGTAGGCAAGAAGGCATGTTGCATTCGATACCCAAACAAGACGTACCATTTCATACATACCACATTGATCATTTAGGACCACTCCAGAGTACTCATAAAAATTACAAATATGTATTTCCTGTTATTGACTCATTCACAAAGTTCGTATGGCTTTATCCAACAAAATCAACTGATAGCGCCGAAGTAATATCTAAATTGGAAAATCAAAAATTTGTCTTTGGAAATCCTTCGCGTATAATTTCAGATAAAGGCTCAAAAGATTTTCAAGATTATTGTTCAACCAACAATATTCAGCACATTCTAATTACTACAGGACTGCCTCGTGCCAATGCACAAATTCAGTGATTGAATTCTGACATAATTTCTGTTCTCTACAAATTATCGATTCAAAATCCATCAAAATGGTATACACATATCGGCGAAGTTCAGCAAGTGATCAACTCAACATACCAACGCATTATCAATGCAACTCCATTCGAACTCATGTTTGGAACTAAAATGAAATCTGCTAATCATGATAAAATTAATTACACAGCTCTTAAATGCAGAGATCCAGTCAGATTTCGTCAACGCTCGTGATGATCTTCGCAAGGAAGCTGAACAAGAGATTTTGAATGTCCAGGCTGAAAATCGTAAAACTTACAATCTGCGACGTAAATCATCCCGTAAGTTCCAGCTTCACGAACTAGTGGCAATTAAGTGTACACAATATGGACCTGGTCTTAAACTGAAACCCAAGTTTCTCGGACCCTACAAAATCGTGAAAATCAAGCCAAATGACACTTATGATGTTGAAAAATGTGGTTCCTTTGATGTATCTATGAAAACAAGCACTTGTGCCGAATTTATGAAACCTTGGACTTCATCAGAACATATCACCTGAACTTTAGTGTTTTATGGACATTTTCTCATATGAACTGATCTACACCTTTGGACATAAAATCTATCCATCTTTTTCTTATTATGATTAATAACTATTATTTTTAGGTGCTGTTTTTATACGATCCAGAGAGAATATTGTTTTCATTTATCTCTTTAATTTAGTATTTTCATTTATTATTTAATAGTATTTTTATTTTTAGTGCATTTTATATGTTAAATTTAACAGTTTGCTCTTGTCATCTGAGGGCAGATGACGATGTCGGATGGCCGAATTATGTAGGAACTGTAACTGAGTAAGATTATGTAAAAGCACCATCTGGATTAGGGTGTGGTCAGACGAGAGGTTGACGATAGTGAACGCAGACGTGTTAAGTTGTGACGATTTGTTCTTTTTACTTTTCTTTTCATTCTAATGTAAATAAATAAATCCTAGTTTAACTTCATGAGTTGTAGTAATGTTTATCATAAATTCTTACCCATAATATTAATAATAGTGCTGGTTTCCTTCAGATCATTTTATGCTTTTACTGCTGTTATTATTATTGCAAAATATTCCTTAAATTTTTGTTACGGAGAACTTTTACAAATTTCAACTGAAGTCCAGATTTGAAAAGAGATGATTATAACTACAAAGATTTCGTATGTTTTTGTATATTACAAACTGCGTAAATACTCTCATAATTTTAATGAAGACTTATTTTCATCACGTATTAGTAAATTGCATTATACGTTTGATACGTTTCGAAGAAAATTTCCTTGAATATTGTTGTTCCTAAATTTTTATGTGAACCGTAATTCCTATGTCAGTTATGTAAGTTTATACGAAAAAGCAACCTCTGATTTTACATACAGTACTTTAAGAATTCCAGTTGAAGTTCATAAGTACAATAAATTCCTATGTTTTTGCATATTACGAAATACGTGAGTACTCTCATAATATTAATGGAAATTTAAATATCCATTACATATTCGTAAATTACAATTCAACGTTTGACATGTTTCGAAGAAAATTTCGTTATTTCTAAATTGACATGTCAACTGCAATTGTAATGGCAGTTATGTAAATTTAGACAGAAAAAGCATCCTTTGACTGACTATATTTTTTACTTAAAACTCAGTCGCTTTGAAGGAGATTGACACATCTGCTATGTGAAAGAAAACGTGTCTGCTACGTTTAAGAAAAACTCACTTATCCAGTTGCTATGGAAAGTTATAGAGTTTAACAAAACGTCTAAGCCAACCTATAACTATTCATATAAACTGGTTATCATAAATTAAGGTAAAATCACAAAAATAGCAATAACTCCCTCAAAAATAAGCCAAACCGTGTAAATTTTGAATATGTTGCCAAGTAAGAGTAGCTAACTAAAACTACACTATGCAAATTAGTGGCCGCTGCACTCGGAATGCGTCATCTGCGAGGAGCATAAAAGTCCATGTTTGAGAGCAAGCTCACATATTTCACTCTGATAATCACATCAGAAATCTGAGATACCCGATTCGTAACAATGACCTCCAGGCGTCATTTGGCTGCAGAACTATGATAGAGAGCCATTGGTAGACTAGAGGTAGCACAAAGTCAAACAGAAATCGCCAGATGGCTAACTGTGAGTCCTTCTGTGGTTTATAGACTTTGGAGGCAATTTCATACCAGAAGCAGCATCTAGGAGGTTCAGCCAAGGACGGCCAACAGCTACGACGAGCGCCAATGACCGATATTTGACATTATGTGCACGCAGGAATAGAACCGCTACTCCGACTCTTCTTAGATCCTCCCTTGCTCCAGCCACCGAAAGGTTGGTGTCAATGTCAACTGTGCGTAGAAGGCTTCACGAATCTGGTCTGTATGCGAGGCGACCGCCATTTACGTATCGCTCACGTCACGCCATAGGAGGGACCGTTTGCAGTGGACACGACAACATGTTCACTGGATGCCTGATCAATGGAGGACTGTTCTCTTTACGGATGAGTCCAGTTTAGTCTAAAAAGCGATGGTAGGCGTTATTTGATATGGAGAGAACCTGAAACCCGTTACCATCCGTTAGACATCCGTAGAACAGATGCATGCGGAAGAGGCAGTATCTGTGTTTGGAGTGGTATCTCTTTGGCTGGACTCACAGACCATGTCTTTCTAAGGGGAATCGTGAATGCTCAGGTTTAAAGAGATGGCATGCTTGATGCTTATGTGCGCCCATATGCCGGGGCAATAGGTGACGCTTTCCTGTTACAGGACGAAAACGCAATACCACACAGGGCTCGCATCATAGATGATTATCTTCAAAAGGAAACAATTATGCGCATGGAGTGGCCAGCTCGATCCGCGGTCTTGAATCCTATCGAGCACGTTCGAGATGCTTTAGGGAGATGTCTAGCTGCTCTCAATCTGCTCCCTCAGACCCTTGCCGCGTTTGCAACTGCTTTGCAAGAGCAATGGCTCTCTCTTCCTATGGAACTGATAGACCGCATAATTGAAAACATTACACATCGCTGTATGTGCTGTATTGCTTCCAGAGGTGATCATATTCCATATTGAAGGTATTTTTCCTATAGCAAACTGACACCTTCGATTTGTTCATTTTATACATGTGCTAATTTCTATACTGCCAAAACTGTCTGGTAATTTCTTTTTATGTTATTTGATACCTTACTATCTGTTGTATATTGTGGGTACGTTTCATAAAATTCTACATGCAACTTTTTCAGTAATCGTATTTTTTTTATTTTCCTTAATTTATGATAGCCAGTGTATTTGGCCTTATTTTGCATTTAACTTTGCCATGTTTCTATTCTCTTTAAATATCTGAATAATTAAATTTGATCTCAAATTCGCATGTAATAGAAATAAAAGTCTTTCTTTGAAGATCCCAAGAAAAATTTCATTAGATTCAAACTTTCGCACGACTGAAATACTCAAATTTCTTGTAATAAAAGAGAGACACTAACTGGTTTTCAATTCGAAATAAAGCTGCAGTTTTCATTCTATCTGAAGTCTGAGATCCGTAAAATCGAAATCAAATGCAAGTCAACGAAAACATTACTGGGAATAAAGATGAAAATATCGCTGACTACGGTTTCGTTGAATCTAACCAGTTTTGTTAAAGTATTCTTTTTATGATTAATTCGTCGGAAGGTGTAGTAATTCACTCGTAGGAATGAGAAATCTAAAAAAAAGATAGAGAAATCTGGGAACAAGTTTTTCCTTGCCTCTTATAGGAGTGAACTAGAAGCCATGTAATTAATTAGATAGTTTGCAGAGAAATATCTAAAGCATCTAGAAAATCCAGATAACTTTGATTTCAGAAAAAAAATTGTGGTTTTTAAAGACCTTTTGATTTTTTTGTCAAAAGATTTCCTTTTGAAATCCTCCACACCAGTGGTATGCAATCTCTTTTGAAAGTGCTACGCTACTTAAATACATCATGGTAATTTGCCGACCCCAAAGTTACAGTAATCAATAATCTAATACTTATTGGTTAAAAACCAGCCACAAATATTCAAAATCAGGAGGATATTAATTAAATTTTTAATATCATACAAAACAAGCATTAGTGTCAATGCAAATGCAGTAAACGGAATGAATATCAACTCTGTAGTAGGAAAATGTTTAATGGAAAAATCGACTAGCATTAGTTATTTATAAATTAAAATCAAATCATGTTGTATAACACGTAGGAGTTTTAAAAATTACACAAGGAAAACATTTAATGACACTTATGAGCCTGTTTTCTGTTTACATGTAGCGGTATTTCTGTCTCTGCTTTTCTCAATTTAAATTTTAAAGGAGGATCTACTGCTAATTTGTTTCGGTGTTTAAATTATACTAGATAGAGAAATTGGAAAACTCCCATCTCACATATATAAGATGAGGCAAATGGCGAGACAAGTGGCAATGACTTTTAGATCTGCATTAGATAGTTCTGGATATTTTTTCGAACTTTACGCCAAATATTTCTCAATTGAATCTCTTTGAAAACAAATTTTAGCTCTCCATCAAATGACAATTCAGTTTACTTTTCGATTAAAGGGAATGACAAATTTTTTAATTAAAACACGCAAAATTTCAGAGTTCCATTCAGAGTTAGAAAAATCGCCCACAAAATAAGTATTACATTGGAATTTACGTCCTGTCAAGTGGATTGCTATATCTTTAATAAGAGACGGAGCAACTTATGATTTGCTTTCTGTAACAGCACTCTCGAAAGTGTAAAATGCTGCAACATTAATTTCTTTACAGTATGAGCTCCACAAATCAATTTTCTTTGCAAAAGCTTTGATTTTATAATTCGCTATAAATAGTATTTGTCTTTAAGGATTGAATTCAACTCGTTCAGTTTGAAAAAAAGTATCACTTAAATGAGCTAACTCACATAACTATTCTTCATCAATTAAAAAGCGAACATTTTTTCATAATTTATACCTGTCATTAAAAAGCATAAACACTTCACCTTTAAGTTCAAATTGCTCGTTAGGCCTCCAGAAAGCCAAGGCATCTTTGTGTGTAACAGGAGCTGTTGCCAACAGCCCATTTCTGCGCATATTTGCGATAATACCTTGAATTCGGTTGCATGTTTTACATACAGTGAGCTCATATTATATCGGAAACGACTTCGTTTGATGCTTAACCGAAACATACTGGATTTAATAACAACGATTTCAAGGAGATAGTCTACCTTTTTGAAGTCCTTGATCTAAAAACTGAGTAATCTACCTAGAATTTAATAAAATTTCACATTTTAAAGGCCAATTTTTTTTCTGAGTGTTTATCAATGATATATTTTTACATTCAATTAAATTTATATTGATATTTTTCACCTACTTAGCGACCCCAGTGCAGTTTTTCACGACCCACAGAACGAATACCACTGCTTCACACAATAATCTGGTCAATTTTAAAGATTTCTCGCCATTCCTGTCGAAGGCAGAAAAACGTCTTCTTCCGATTACATATTCCAACTTGCACATGAAACAATGCAATTTCTGTTGCGTCGTATATCGTAAAAACAACGCTCCATCAATAGTGGCATGCTTTCAACGAAACTGCAGTCATCGATATTTTCAAATATACATCTGCTAACTTTTACATTAAAATATTATTTTATTTTAATCAGAGAAAAATTGTTTTCCTGAAGTATTTAATATTGGTAGTTCTGCCACCTTTTACTGCGGCATTATCGGAATCGGCAACAATCGGTCTTGATAAATCTTACTGAAGCAAAATACTTTTTAATTGGCATGACGGTGGAAATAATGGGTTTTAGACCATTATGTGAGAATATTTATCCCTAACCAGATTTAATTTGAGAAAATAAATTAAAAACCATTTTATTAATTATGCAACGATTTTTTTTTTCAGTTTGAAAGGAATATATTCTATAGACATCATCACACCTGAGAACGGAACAAACGGCGGAATAGTTCAGATGGAGCATTTATCTTATGCGATCCTTGTGGTTGTTCCCAGTGCACAAAACATAAGACCACTAATATATTGCTGCGTTCTACAGTTCTATTCATGGATTTGGTGTGATTGGTGACAACACTTGATGAGGAATAAAAGCACAATTTATTCATCAGTATTATACAGGACAGTTCCAAAGAAACGTTTATAGCCTTCGAAAAACTACGATAAACACGCTGAAACAATTAGCAAGACAGCCTCTAGGCTCTCAAGCTATAGTGAAGACAGCTTCACGGCAATGCACTAAAGTAAAGCTTCCGACTCGGCCGATCGCTCTCGAGCTGGAACTCAAGACACTATACTACTGAACTCAAGATACTCTCGACGTTACACTGCTATTCCGCGTACAGGCAGGGTATATATAGCTTTTGCCCTGCCTTCGGGAATATTCTCGAAAAACCCGATAAGATTTCGTTCGAGAATGTTCTCCCTGTCTATGGCAAATGGCCAATTTTGCAGCCAAATTGTCGGTTTCGCGTCCAATCTAGCAGCCCTGCCTTTCCGTGCCATTTTCTGGCCACCTAACCTCGCTTTGCGGAGAAGCTATCTCACCGCAGCTGGTAATTCCTAACAATATCATTCAAAGGCTCTAAATCTAGCCAACACTGAGAATCTTTAATTTATTTTCAAACTAAATCAATCGGTTATTGATTAATAAACTGAGAGGCTTAACCAGAATAAATGCACTCCTTAATAAAAGGATAAGAAATAATATCAAAATATAGTTCTCGTAAGTCTATTGCCGCAGGTACAAATATATATACGTAAGCGTTGTCACAGATCTCTGCGACGGTGACCATAAGAGGTACTGGAATGCGCCACAGTGGCGGATATGAATCCATTCGAAAATGATTTCTTGCCAAAATGGAAAAAGAACACAACGAGGTATCCATTATTATACAGGAAATGTATCCACGCATTAGGGTGTTTGCTACAAAGCATTAATAGAAATGGATGTGTTGATAATGTAAGAGTCTTTCAATAATTTGACAGAAGGTGGTAGAAAAGGCAAGTGATTATATTGCGGGATTGTAGGTGTTTGTGTTTTTAATTTAATAAAGTCTTTTCAGAACTATCGATGTGTTCCCATTATTTTTTATCCAATTGATTTAGTTTTTTTTTCCCTGATTTCATAAGTTATCTATATCTGCCACCATGTAAGCGGGCGAAAATTGTAGCACGTATAGTAAGTAAATTTATCTACTTCCTCTTTAAAAAAGTATTTATTGGTGAAGCACGATATTAAAAAAAAGAATATGAAATATAAACGTTCATACACGCTAATTTAAATTATTTGGCTAACTTTACACGCTAATTTAATTTATTTGGCTGGACATGTATTGATATTTCTTAAAGTGAAAGTAATTATTTATTAATATCTAATCTAAATCTCATTTGTATATAATATTTGTTGCGATCTACTAAGTTCAGCAATTGCTGACGAATTCGACAGCAGATATAATGCCATTTAAACGAGAACTATCTATTGAAAGTCAAAGTAAAGAAACTATGTATAATGTTTACTGTATCAGGAACAAGACTATCGATGAGTTACGATACAGTTGCTAACGATATAGAAATTTCTATTGACGTATATAAAAACATGCATATTATCCTTTTCTCTCTTTATAGAAAGTATCTCGAACTCGATCCACAGTCTAAGAAATATTTAAAAATTATTAATATCCAATTAAAGCAGAAATACGCAAATATTAATAAATAAAATTCAATTTAATTTCACTGAAAAGTCCCTTTGTTGCATTATAACAAATCGAATTAAAAAACTTAAAATTTGGTAGTCGGTAGTAATACTTGATAACTAAGCAAAACACTTTTGGTTTAAGTTGATTAGCTATCAAAACAATATGACGCTATTCCTCTCGGCCAATATCTGCGACGGCTTGTATGATTGACATTAATTAAAATGCATTTAATTTATAGTTTATCGAACTGATGATTTTTATGAACCTTCGCCACTTATCTTTTAATTAATAAAATGTGCTTGTTCCACCGTATGTAACATAATGGATACAGAGTAATTTTTAAACATTTTCATAATATTTGATATTAAATAAAGCATGTATTTTTAATTTTTAACGCTTTTAATGGTAAACGCTTTGACATACTGGTCCATAATTTGAAGTTTTCAGTTCTTGGTTTGGTTTTCATTTTTATTTTATTTATATTTATATTTTAAAAGCAAAAAAAAAATGTGTCTTTTAAGAAATACCAGATCAAAAGTAGTTAGAAGGGTATGATATCTGAGGAGCTTCTCCTTTTCGCGTCAATCACTTCTTATTTCTTGGATTTCTAATTACTTGCTGCTTTTTGCAATAGCATAGCGTAAATACAAGAATAAGAACTTTTGTTTCACAGTTAATCATGACAATTTCAGTTTAATCTAAACACCAGATATATTTTTACACGTGAGCAGTAGATAACAGACTTCTAGTTACATTTAGTCGTTAAAATAGGAAGCAACTCACGTAGAAACAGACAAGCTGATGAGAATGTGCAAGAAAGAAGAAAATTAGTTTAGTAACTTTCGGATTAAATCCAGACGGTCATGGCAAGATAACATTATTTCCGCAGAGTATTTCCAAAGAAATAAGAACATGGATTGTACAAATCCTTCCAAACCGAAAGGGAAAAATCCTAATGAAAACAGATTCCTATAGAGATCAGAGCTATAACGAGTTAGATAGGAGACCAAAACATTGCTAACGCGAAACACTGTGGCTGAATTCATTCTGCAGCGAAAGGCCTTTCCAGGTCACGTGACGGGCGCGTCGCCCAATCAATTTAGCTTTCCATCTGCGTGTTCCACTGTCAGTGGGCAAATGAGATCTGCACGTGATAGATCTGTGAGAACCTACCTCGTAGACGGGGCTTGGGCGAAATAAATTAAGACTACGCTTTTGATGGTAACAAGGCTCATTCTTTATTGCCTTAATAGAATTGTAGGGAGCAGTTAGCTGGCTCTCGTAAAGCTCTGGGAAAGAGAGTTTGATCTTCACAAGCGGTGCTTAATTTTTTGTGCATTGCCGGTTACAAATTTCACGAATTTTCTCACATGGAAAGTTTGGTTTTTAATTTATGACTTCATTTACGTTTTGATCTCTGAAATACCCAGAACGTCTCACACCTAAAATATTTTTTAAATCGGTGATTAATGGCTACTTATCATCAAGCATGTGCAATAAAAATGAATATGCCAAAGAGAATTTGACACCGAAATTCAAACCAATTGCATATAAATTCTTACATTTTATTAATCCAACTTCACATAAAATAATTTTATTAATCCAAGTTGTTCAAAGCATATACATATGAAAAGATAATTTCTACTTTTATTAAATTTTAAAGAAAAATATACAGGAATAAAAAATTAAGCGAATTTTGATCAACGTCTGACTAAATTTGTATTTAGCTTAATTGCAGTGATAATAACCAATAATTCATCATTCCAAAATTTTTAAGAAAAATAATTTCGTATTTTTTTTTGTATCTTTAACAGAAATTTAAAAAAAAATGTGTTTTGTACTTCTTTTAAATCTTCATAACATAATTCTTAAAGTTACAGTTGCATAACCGATGCTCTAGAAGCAATATTTCAACTCCTCAAACAAAATAAACTTTAAATGAAATTTTTAGCATAAAAGGAATGAATTAGCTTCATCTATTCATACTTACGAATTTTCATCGTCCCTCTTAAATTTGTTATATTTATATTTAACTTACAGTTTATTTCGGATTCTCTCCTTTATTCCTCGTTTGAGCACATAGTGCTTCAGATTTATGGGAAGTTACATATTTTAATTTGAAATGTGAATTGTAAATCTCAGTTTTGAACACATTGAGAGTATGAATTGTAACCGGTATGATTTATAGCAGAGACTTTGTCCGCTTCTTTACCTGAAGAATAGCGTTGTTAGACTAAAAGTGAACATTAGACATTCGGCACGAGTTTCGCGAGAGTGAATTTTAGTAATGTTGAGATTTGTCCTACTCAGTGGTTATTAGTATCTGCAAGTAGAAGTACTAACGTTATAGCCAGTTGAATTGTTGTACGTTCCAGCCAGCAGCGGTAAGCAAAGGAGAGGTAAAATTTTGTATTAGATTAAGTTAACAGCCACAAGAGAATAAAGTAAAATTAATATTTCAAATTTCATGTATGTCTTGCTTTTACAATCGGTTTAAACGAAGGGCGATAACTCGTCATCGCAGTAAAGGTAACGTTGGGGGTGAGTGGCTGGTAAAAGTATGTAATTCGCTAATAAACCACACCTCAAACTGTCATAGGCTGAAGTAGATCCTGGATTTATCTTGGCTGAAATGCGCAATTTTCCCCCGTGCGGCCAGCTAAATATCAATAATGCGTGCTACTTTACCCAATACGGAGCCATTATTCATCAATCTGAGCAACTTTTGTTTCGTACTTTCTTCTTAAATGTGAATAAAACACCCTGTGTTTGCTCGACAATATGCACTCAAATGAAATCTAATTCAGTAAATTATTTCTTCAGTATTTTGAATAAAGTATGGAATCTGTGCGTATCCAAACGATCCGAAGCTTGTTGTTGCATGTTCCTTTATTTAATGACCAAGATAATTTAATGTACATTTATTTACAATTTATTTACAAGCCGTATGCCCCCTGGCATGTAAATTCATACATTATGCTAGTTTTCTGCCACCTGGCAGATACGATGTGATTATATCAATTAGCGGTAATAGGCCCGAAAAATTGGCGTGTCCGCTTCCTTTGCGTTCTATAACGCAACTCTCTTTGTGCGGTGCGCCCTCTGGTACAAATCACCAAGAAGGCCAAAACATCCTCCCCAACCCCAAAGAATCATATTCATCTCAATATAATCTTCATTGTATGCAAACAAGTAAATGTAGAATATAGAAATTGAAAACATACAAAATCTTCAAGATAACAAAATTACATATTACACTTACCAATCGTCTAGCAAAACATCTAAACATCTGATAGCCTACTACTTTGAACAATTAACTATAATGGTTAAACTAATACGAACAAATAAAAATATTAGTACGACAAGTAACATAAAAATAATAGTAATATTTTCAATATAAATTTGGCATTTAAAAGTTAATGTTCTTCTTGATTAACTGGTAAAAGACACAGTTTAGTAACAGGACGTTTAATGTCCCCGTGCACAGTTTTTAGTCTTACCACTCGTACATTATTGTCTTTTTCAGGAAACACTTCTATTACTCGCCCGAGTTTCCAACGTAATGAAGGCATGTTATCTTCTTTAATTAGAACCAAGTCATTTAGACGAATATTTCTGCAAGTTTGTCTCCATTTGCCTGCGCTGCTGTAGTTGGCACAGGTACTCTTTAGACCACCGCTTCCAAAGCCCTTGGAACATCTGCTGTGTTAGTTGCCATCTCTGCAATGGAGACACTTACATTTCGGTTAAATCTTGTTCTGGAATACCTGTTAAAGGATTCCCTATAATAAAGTGTCCAGGAGTCAGAGCTGTCAAATCATTGGGATCACTGGAGACCGGTGTTATTGCCCTCGAATTGAAACATGCTTCTACTTGTGCAATTAGAGTTAGGAACTCTTCATAAGTCAAAATTTGTTCAACAATTCAATTACAAACTGGAAAAATGAAAAAGGGCCTACCTCAAATTCCTTCGCTGTAAATGCCAACTTTTTAGCCGTGAACTCACTAATTTTCTTACGCCATTCTTCATCATCACGTTCGAGTCACCAGAAAAATGTGCGTATCCAAATGATCAGAAGCTTGTTGTTGCATGTTCCTTTATTTAATGACCAAGATAATTTAATGTACATTTATTTACAATTTATTTACAAGCCGTATGCCCCCTGGCTTGTAAATTCATACATCACACTAGTTTTCTACCACCTGGCAGATACGATGTGATTATATCAGTTAGCGGTAATACGCCCGAAAAATTGGCGTGTCTGCTCCCTTTACGTTCTATAACGCAACTCTCTTTGTGTGGTGCGCCCTCTGGTACAAATCACCGCAATCACCAAGGAGGCCAAAACAGAATCATTGATGTTTTAATGCATTAAAGCTTTGTGAACATTTTAATAGTTTGATACTTTTTTAATCTAAAAATCTATTGAAAAACTGAATTTAATATTTGCAGAAGCCTCAAAAATGTCAGGAATGGTTTCGTATGCATACTGAAAACCCATGCTTAGCAAACATGTGTAAAGAAGAAGTGCAATTTTAAAGATGCAAATCTGGTTTAGCGAGAAAAAGGGAAGTTAATGCCATTTAATTACATAAATTGCGGGGAAGAGCAAGAATGTACGTAGACCGTTTATTCTGTTGAATACATTGCGCAAGTTGTCTCTAGAGCTGTTAGGAGTTATTTTAGTTCAACAGTATATTTCAAAACCTATAAAAATACTTTTCGAGGAGAATTGCTGTCAAACGATATTTTCTGAAAATTTCTTTTTTACGGTTTAATTTTTTGGGATTTATTGGACTTCACATAACAAGAATCAAATACTTAATCCAAGAAATATGGAATTAGACTAAAACAAATACCTTGTAAAATGATTAAGCATAACTGGAAATTAACGTATGCTCTTCCTAATGATTGCATTGGATAGAAATGCATTATTATTCTGTGGGTTCAAGAAATGGTATTAGTCGTGCATATATACAGCATTAAATTATGAGTTGTGTGTGGTACTAAAAATTAATTTCTCCGTAGAAAATATTTCTCAATAGATCTTCACTTCAATGAACCTAAAGTAGCTTCTGAAATAAACGATGACCTTCCAGCAAGCATATCGATGCTTTTGGACTAATTCATCTACTGTTCTCTTCGTCCAAGTTAGGGCATTTAAAAGCGCAGTTTAAGAAATTAATAAATGAACTACAGTTAGCAAAATAATTCACTTTATTTGAAAAGATAACATAGGCTGTTCTATTAGATGTCTACAGAAATGCTATTATTCACATCATCAAATGAACATATATATTTTCGAGGATACAAAACTGTATAATAAAATGAAAATTCAACATAGAAGTTCGCTGAGCTAATATGATGATATGACAGAGGAAAACAAAGTGGTAGTCACTCAAATATTTCGTATGAAACGCTGTTGTGGAGGGAATAGTGCTAAATTTTCCTTCACTTAATAAACTTTTTAAGACGACCGCTGTGTGTTTTGGATTTATAAAACGTTATTGAATAAATTCATGATTAAGAAATTAATAACATTGTACGGTTTATCCTAATTTTATCACAGTTATTTTAAGTTCGGGCACCTTTTCTATCTTTCCTAGCGTAAGCTTACAATTTTCTACCTATATTTTCAGAAACGCGTTTAATGAGTAAGAGTAGTATTTAAGTCGATGCTTCACTGACTTCGTTAGAGAGATAGAGTTTTTGACTAGCGCGGGTTTACCTTTGGGCTACGTCCACTATTACTACGCTCGGCCGAACTTCAGGCCCTTGATAGCTTCGCCGACTTAATTGAGATTTAGCGACCAACCATTTAAAATCCTGATAGCTTCGGCTATATCTTTTAGTTAAGCATTAGTTAAGTTTTAATTCTTATTAATTTGAGTTCAAGCCCAAGTGGAGGCTTTGTTGTACATTCTGAGATAGGAGCCGACTGTGTTGATCATTGTTTTGAGAAATAAAGGGCAATTAATCCTTCTTGAGTCTCACGTCTCTGCTCACACACTCAAGCGTTTATTCGGTTATCGGTGTGCAAGGTTCCTCACATTGAACTGTGAAATAAAAGGGTGGAACCTCACAACATGTTTCTGATCATGGTGTAGTGAACATTGTATAGATTTTTATTTTAGGATAAATATACTAGATTCTTGCTTTTATTATATTCTTAAAACGTATTCACATTAGACTCGAGGAAACCACGAAAGTTATCAGGACTGAGTGTTCTGTGCATAGCCTTAGGAAACATGGTAAAGTCTTTAATAGGGTCCTTATCCTCAAGTCTCGAGTCCTGAACTGGAACAGTGAGCTGATAAACTTAGCTGTGTTCTGGTGTAGATGCTGTGCTGGAGAATAACTGCAGTTGAAAGGGATTTAAAATCCCCTTTTATTAAATCACTATTATTTACACACTTCCCAACTAGGGAGAGATACAGAAAGTAAAAGACCGCACTTGGGCCTAACTTAACAATCAAATAAATTTAAACTAAATCTAAATAGAAATTCAATTGAACTTTGCTCACAGAGGAATTCGCGGAGTTTGGCCTCTAACTAAAAGGGTGCGTAGCAAGATACACTAATACTAGCGCACTTCAATTTGTTTCAATATGCAATCACGTAGTAAGCACTATGGCTTATAAATTTAGCTGCTAGCTGGTCAGGCGAACGTTGAGCAGAGTGACCGTGATCTGAGACTAAAGCTCTCTCACCCTAAGAGGTTTCTACCTCTGGTTTAAATAGTACTTGGCTGTACTTCAAAATTAGCATAAGCTGAAAATGCGCGCTTCTTCTGACGGGAAGTTGAAACAGAGAGGAGATAGAAAGATTTAAATTAAAATAAAACTTGGTTAGTTTAACTAAAACCTTACAAAGTCACCTATACAGTCTGTTCGTTCACCTGAGTTCGAAACGGGACAAATTACCGGTATTCAGAAGTCTTAGCCATTCTCTCATTCACGGAACCTGAAAAATGTACAGGAGTGAATCATGCGATATAGAGATAGAAGCATTCATTTTCATTTAGACAAAATTTATCATTTAATTATGAAATGCTTGGTATTTTTATACAGAAAAGATTGCCTTAAAACTTTCCGGCTAATTATAGTGCAATGAAGAAATAAATATTGCTTTTGTAGAGGCTGAAACTAAAGTCTGATTAAAGCTCGGGAATGAGTATTTTTTTCGTGGTAGATGAGTTAAAAGATAAACGAAGCTAAAGAAAAAATAACTTCAACTACTTTCTTTTTAAAATAGATAAGAAAACTTTCTTAAAAGTGGCGAAGTAATCACCAGACTTTGAGAAGAAGGTTGCAAAGCTAATCTACAGCGAGCTGTGATGATAACGCTGTTCAGTAAAGAAAGATACGACGCTGCCAAGTCATAGAGCTGTCAATAAGACAGATGCTAAAAATACTGCTGACGTTTGAGATTTTAATCGCAGCATCACATAACGTAATAAGTTTTACTATTATTTTTTCCCTA
>KK118873.1:131038-148826 GCA_000611955.2 Stegodyphus mimosarum
GAAAAGGTGTTAAGCTCACCTTCCTAAATAAATTCGTATTTAATAGATTTATTGAAATACGAAATTTATTTTAAGTTCGTAAAATAGCTAAGTGTCTACGCTTCACGACGATGTAAAAATGAAATGTATAGAGTGAAATCTCGCTTTCCTGTAGCCCATAATGTCTCAAAATGACGCGATTTGGTCACAAAACATAAAATAAAAAAATTCGAATTCGAATTTCGAAAAAATCCCTTCGAGGTGCACTGGCTTTTGTGTAGATACACCTATGTACCAAATTTCGTGGCGCTGGGTCTATTAGCTTACTGGCAACACGAACGAAACACACACACACACACACACACACACACACGCACGCACGCACGCACACACACACACACACTTTGTTTTATTATATGTAGAGAAGAGATATACACATACGACCATGGTCTTAATTTACTATTAGCCAAAAAGCGACGTTAATCCCGAATGCGATTTTGCGTTGAATTACTAAAAATGGCATATCACTTTTGAAATTGATGCCACCAAATATTATCGGACACTACTATATTGAAAAAAAATTAAATAATGAAGAATCTGCAAGAATATATATTTGTTCCTCGCATTGTTAAAAAACAGCAGTACCTAGAACCATCAAATCTGAAATAAGGCAGTCCTTCACCAGAACATAGCACCTGAAAGGCCGAATTTTAAATTTCGAATATGTTTTATTATCTATTTGATACCTTATACAACTTTAACAAAGTTTTGATTAACAAATTCAATGATTTCCAGGCGAGCAGTGGCAACACTGTACGAAATAAAACACTTTTATCTCCACCGCGCGAAACTGTCTATCGGGAATTCTAAATATATGCTCTTTTTAAATATTTTGTGATTTTGGTGTTAAATAGAAATTTATATGGTTCAAGCCAAAAATGTTAAATTAATAAATAACGTAAACACACATAACGTTAATAATAAAAAGGCAAAACGTTTTGTAATGCCACCTTAGCAAGAAAACTGAACATTTATAAGATGAACTGAAAAAAGACTGAAAAACAACAGAAAAATATATGTCAGCACTTAACGCTGCATCGTCAGTTCCTAAGTGTACACTGATACGCTGCTTTTTAAATTTTTGTAATTTTGCTGTTGAATTACGTAAGTGTGATATGGCGTAGGTGTGAAAAAAATTATATTTCACAATTAAGCTAAAAAGACAAAAAAATGGGTTAGTAGGAATGAGTGTTACAGCAGAGCTTTACACTGCGAGTTATGCGAGAGCGTAAAAACCTTTAACAAGACCCTTTGGGCTACTATTAAAATCTGAAACCTTTCAGATTTTTTTATTTACATTATATACATTACCGGCACTACATACTAAGGCCATAGTAAGGGCTTGGGAATAGCCGGTAGTCTCGTGGATTAATCCCCGTTCTGTAGGTTTCCGGAAACCATCAGCGAGAGTTTGTCAGAGATGGTTCGATTAAACCTTTCTACCATGCCGTCTGACTGCCGATGTCAAGGTGTCATTTGGATTTTATTTATGCCGACTAGTTTGCAGAGTTCTTTACTTACAGTCGAGTAATTTGGAAATGAAATGCTGTATCATTACCTCTGCTAGCGTAACAGCTTCTGGATTTCAGGATAGGATACCTTCAGACCACTTTGTAAATTTATCAATGACAACGAGGATCAGTTTATTGGTATTAACAATTCGCTGTAAAAATCCCAGGATGTCAAAGGCGATGCGCTCAAAAGCCACTACTACATTGTAACATTGAGGCAGAAGAGCCCTCAAATTCTCTCCAAAATCTTCACTATTGTTGCCTTCTGTTGGATTGCTATGCAATTATTTAAGAACGTCTGGGATCCGGGATCTTGGAAGTATCAGCTGGCATCAGAATGCTTTTCCATCGCCCGATTCGAACTTCCTGTATAAATCGTCTTTTCGAATATGAAGTGAGTCCCAGGGAGCCCAATATTGTTTTTACGTAAGATTATAGATCGAAATGTCCTGCCAGGTCAGTTTCATGTTTGAGGAATCCATTGAGCCAATTATAGGTTTAATGTTGCAGTCTTCCAACTGGTCTTCCCTGATCTCTTCGTCACTTCATGAGTCTGGGTAAGCCGATGTTGAAGCTGTAACTAGAGATACGACCGAATTAATCAACTAGCTTTGACCCTGGAACAATGTCGACAGCTTTTCAGGCAGGGTCTTCTATAGAAAGAACGTCGGCGTTTCTGTGTGACTATCCTTTTCGGTGATGGATAGCGATGTCATACTCACGAAGCCTCTGTACCTGGCTATTTGGCCTTTGAGGATTCTTAAAATTTAATAGCCACATCAACGATGCATGATCTGTGAGGAGGAATTTTCTGCTGTAATGGTGAAAATATTCTACGGCTTTAAATATGCCGAGCAGTCTTTTTCTACCAACACAGTAATTCCACTCCGGTTGAGATAGGCACTTGCTCCAGTATGCTACGACACGTTATAAGATGCCCAAAGTCGAAATTAACATAAGGGACAACCCTAGTCTCTTGGACACGATAAAATTCGTGGACTTGATCTGGTTTGGTTAATTTTATTATGGCAAAGCAATCGAGGACTATCTGCCTAAGGGAAGGAATGGCTTTGTGGAGGACTTTCTAAGGGAAACTGGCTTGTATACACGTTTACATATGAAGAAAACAATGGAAACGCCCACGCAGCCAGGTCGTTCCCCGTAATTCGAACCCGAACCGAATTACCAGTGATAAGCGCTTGGCCTCTGGCAGGTCCAGACTTGATCTTGATGTTACACTCAGACAACTCGATCGATTTAAAACATGCAAATCGATCCACGTTGCTTATAAATTAAGTTACACACAAAACAACATATCGCACTTGATTATTTTTCTTTAAAAGCAATCTTAGAGATTTGAGTAACACAAATGCACCTCATACTCTTTTACGTATTGTTTGTATAGTGAATAATATTCTACATCTCTGTAAATGACCAAAATTGACTGCGACAGTGATCATGTAAAACAGGGATTTCATATCCACTGTAATAATAAATAATAATTGCGTAAGACTATTATAATATAACATTATATCATTATAATTATATCAGATTATATCAGATTTTCACCCTAAATTATACATTCACTTAAATCGCTCAATGAAATTAGTTGATGCGAAGGTAATTTCACTTGCAATAATTAGAACAAATATGATTTCCTTTTTCTGGCAAAAGTAATACTTAAACTATGTGAAATTCAACACTTTAAAGAATTAAGCATTTAGAATGATTTCTAATAATAATCAAATAAATTTTATACAACAGAAATATTAGATCTTGTATTTTTTTTCTTTCAAGTTCAGTTCTTAAAGTCATTTATCAGAAGCCTAATTATGAAGTTTAGATACAGAACAGATAAAAATTTTTGTAAATATAAATTTAGTTTATATTTTAACAAAGCTGAAACGCTATTTCTGAATTACATCGCAACATAAATGAATAAGGGCATGCTGGTATATTAAAATCTATTAATTTAAAATGTAAATTCTTATTTCGCATTCAACTCCGCTCATTAAGTTAAAGAACAAAAAACAATATTTCACCTTGAAATGAAGAAAAAACTAGTTTCGCATAATTTCTTACGTTGGCGCTTTTTTCATATTCAGTTCTTGTTCAATTACTGAGATCTTAGGAAATGAATTTTGGAAAATGTTATATAAAACACTGAATCTTTTAAGTTAAGAGAAAATAAAACAATGTAAACATATATCATTGTCGATGACATCTTTGATATAAGTATAAATGTTTGACAATGATAAATTGCAAAATAAATTGTCCTCAAATTCGAAGCTGAAATATATTTTTTCTTCAGATAACTAGTCGATGGTTATATTTTGGCATTAAAAAGATTAAAAGTTTCTTTCTGCCCTATTTTTCCTATTTGCATTGCGAAATGTTCGGAAACTTGATGGTTGTATGTCTTCATTCTGTATTGATGATTAAACACATTCAGGAATTTGATTGCGTTTTATGTTTTCTCTGAGTTTTGCAAGTAATCGTTATTTGTGCTATGATTATGACACAGTAATTGAACATTTTATGAGATCATCGTAATCTACACTGCAAAACTATTTTGTTTCTTGAAAAGGAATATGTGATTAGAACGAATGCCCATGTAATTCTAGCCGACCGCTTGCAGAGCTTATTAATTAGATGCGTAAATAATTGTTTCCCAAAATTCCATGTAGTTTGAGCTTGAAAATATCTTGCACACTCATTACAGAATTTTTTTTTAATTAAAAATAAATGTTTCCCTTTCCTGTTACTCATATGAGCGCAAATATTCTGAAAATTCCTCAACAATATATTTTTAAATATGTTTAAATTAATCACTGCAGCAGCACCGACAAATCTAAGAAAAAAGCCACCCAATAGCATTTTTTTTAAACAAAATGTACATAAAACTAAAATTTATTAGTGTTCACGTTTTTATTATACGCATGATGCAAAACTGTAAGAAAGGGGAGGAGAAAGCCGATTCAAAAGCCTTGTTTTCTTAAAGGGCCCCACAGAACCTCTCCATTTTTGAAAACTAAAATATCAAAAAGATTGAATCAGGCATCAATTCGTTTTTGCGCGTAACATTTACAAATTCAAATAATTAACAAGAGATGCCAACAATTTTAGAAAAATTATATTAAACTATACAATTTGTTTTCCTAGTTAAAAGTACCCAGGCATTGGAATCTTGGCATTGAATTTTTGCCTATTTATAAAATAGAACTTACTAGAAACTATAATACTTTATAAAAAGTAATTATTTATCACGCCGATTTCTTTTATACCATATGTAAAAGTCCGCACAACTATCACTAGCCTACAGACTTTCTCTCCAACATGGACAAGATGTAAACATAAATAAATCAGATTCTAAAACGAAGCATGTAATTGTCTATGCGGCTAAAATCTACCCTTATCCAAAATCAGATGAAGAGGAGACATTTCTATAATGTCAGTTTCTCTTATTACACACCTTTTCACTATGCATTTTTTATCTAGCAAGGATTACAGAAGTATTAATGTTATTGTTTAAAATTTATTTTGAAACTGGATAATATTTCAATATTATATTCTCGCGGAATATATAACTGCAGTATGATTATTTTGAATACAATCTGATGGCTATGTCAAGAATTATAAGGTCAATGAAAGTCCTAGAAAGAGGAGAACTATTATTTAAAAGGTGACAAACGCAGCAGTAAATAGAAATTAACTAAATTAGAATAGAAAAGGAAATATAATAGAAGAAAATAAGGTAATTTTAAGGATCTTTTGAAGCAGCTTGAAAGATATTTTCAATTATATATTTTTAATTTAATTTATTATTTTATATATTTTTATTAGTCCAAAGGGGCTTTGTCCTTGAAAGACTATTGTTTTCGTTTTGCTATTTTGCGCCGGAAATATTAAAAGTCTGAATCACTTTTCAAACTGTTGCTACCAAATCTTGCAGCCATGTATTATATTTAAAGAAATTAAATAGTGAAAAATCTGCATAAATATATGTATATTTCTCCAAATGTGATAAAACAACGGTACCTAGAGCCACTCAATTTTGAATAACGTACGTTTCCACCCGAATACGAAGCCCTAATTTGGAATTTCGTTTATTATCTACTTCATATTTTGTAACCCCTTAATGAATTTTTGATGAACAAACTCAAACGATTTGAAAGCGAGCAATGGCAACACTCTACGTGAAAAAAGAAAAACTTTTTATCTAAAGCGCGCGGAACTGTGTATCAGAAGTTCTAAAGATATACTCATTTTAAAATTATTTTGCGATATTGCTGTAGAACTAAATTTTATGGTTTAAGGGCGAAGAACATATATTTAATAAATAAAAGTAACACACAAATAAAAAACGCCCCTTTGGACGTAATGTAAAATCTGAAAAACCTTTCAATTTTATTTTCATTTTTATTTATATATTTATTTAGATTTTTCAGTTTCCAGGTTTCCTTTTCTGGCAAAATAAAAAAGTATTAATATCTGAGAAAATTATATGCTGCAGATCTGAACAGCTCATTTAAATATGTGATTTTACATTTGCTATCATTAATTTCTAAAGCGCTAATACTTCATCAACTACTAATAAATGTACTATGTAATAAAACACTGAAACAACCTTATCTGAGGTTGTTTCAGAGGATTAACTAAAATCTGGGCACCAAGACCAGATTGCAGTTTGTTAATATTTTTTTTATTTTTATATCTCTAAAATTCTTCATACTTTTTGGAAATGAAACGGTAAACTTCTCGAGATATTATTTTATAATCTAATGTTCCCCAATTTTTAATTTTTAAAAATTTTCTTTTTATTTATATATATGTTTATTTGTTGCCTGTGTATCGTCTCTGTACAAGTCTACAGTCTCCGAAACTGATAAGCGAATTATAGTTGCAGCGTTTCAAAATGAAGATGAGGATGTAACTATGTAGAGAAATTAGGTATTTTTTTAAAGCAGGAGATATTAAAAATGAGCAATGTCCTCGTTGGGACTCGAACCGCGGACCTCTCGAGAACGCGCCGAGTGTGCTGATCATTACACCATGAAGGCATGCTAAGAAGACGGGAGAAATGCCTTATATACTGCCCCCTTTTTAAAGGGCAACTGGGGATTAGGGGATCCAATCGCCAAATCCTGGTGGTAGAGAATCATCACCCACCACCTTTTTTTAGTTCGGTCACCACTGTAGAGACATTAGGTTATTTAGAAGCTGGATACATGAAAAATGAGCAATGCCCTTGCCGAATCATGAACCACGAATCTCTCGAATACAGCCCGAGTGTGCTGACCATTACACCACGAAGGCACGCTAAGAAGGGGGGAGAAATGCCTTATAACTATAAAACTGTAATTGAAAAAATAAACATATTTACGCATTTTATTAGCACAGACTGATGACATCATCCAGTATAATAAAACATGCAAATCGATTCACGTTGCTTATAAATTAATTTTGCGCGCGTTCCAAGAAGCTACCTTTCTTTTAATCCACATTTTCATTCCAGAAATTATCTCTGGATATTTATCAGTGTGGGAGGTGTTACATTGATAGAAGCATCAGTGTTATTTAGACATAGATCCAGAAGACTGGTAGATGATATGGCATATTCTTGATCTTTTACATAAGACAGAAGACAAGGCACCGCAGTCGATGATTTATTAGCCAAATGTATCAGTATTTTAGTCTGCGACAGTTCACTCTGAAAACTTTTTAAAAAGTCATTTTCGGAGGAAACATACATGCGTTCAATTTCGGAGGAAAGAAATGCGAAGCTTTTTTCACGTAATGAAAGCGTCAAACATCATTTTCGGACATTTTAGACTGTACAAATTATTATTTATTATCTTTTCTGCTTCATGGTTATTATGATTGCACAATAAACCCACGATGCTTTACAACTTCTCAAAGGATCTTTATCTTTTTATATCTCTCAAAACATCCTCTTATATCTCTCTTATCCTTTTATATCTCTCTTTGAAGCAAGATCACTATTTAAAAAAAAGAAAGCTCCGTTGGAGGACACAGCAAATGGATAGGACATGACCATTTTACTCAACTTAGAAATTATACTTCATGCCTATAGCTAGCTTTGTTTACTAGTTATTTAAGGACCAGCTCAACTTCTAATATGGTCGAGTATTATGCATTCACATTTTCAATTTTAAAACTTCAACCAAATCAGGTAGAATTTCAGATTATGACACTTTTAAGTCATGGACACTTATAAGAAAATAATTTCGTATTATCTGAAATTACCATAAGTTATTTCTTACTTAAAATGTTATGCATAAAGGAGAACACGGAATAATGTGAAGTTTAAACTAGTACTTCGTTTATTTAACATATATTTCTGAAGTAGGGAAAAAGATTAGATGGAAACGAATTCGTTCCTTAATGAATTCCTTTAAATCATAGTATTCGAATTTCATTCATTATGGAATCATACAAGAAAACACGAATCCCCGAGATACATATCGAAGCAAATTTGAATTAAGTAAACTGTAAATAAATTTAAACATGATTTACTTGTCAAGTTAGCGTTAAATTCAAAATTAGTGTCTTCTTTACTCAGAAGAAGATATTTTAAAATAAAAAAGAATTTTCTCGCACCATTTAATTAAAAATCCTTCCTTATCATTAAAAATAATAAAATATCAATTAATCTCTTTCAACGCAAAAATGAAGCGTAAGCGATAAATCATTTCGATGATAAGACCGAGGAAGTTTTCCTGAGAGATTTGGCTTGCTAAATTTTTACATTTGCTTCAAAACCTGAGTAATTTATTTCTTTCGCGATGCGAAGAACACTTTTCCCGTTTGGAATTAGAATTCAAAGTCCACATCTCCGGACGAGATTATGAAAAATCACCCATATCTTTCAAATGCAGTTTTCTGAAAACTAATGATAAGTTGTACGCTGCCCTTGGGAGTCATCAAGGGCAGGCCATGAAAACTAGCAAAAATCGTTATAGTCGCATAAGCGGGCTATGTTTCTCAACGATGTACAAGGGACACATTTGCAAGAATGCGAGCAATTTCCTAGATTAAACTGAATAGTGGCATAATTCAAAAAAGATTGCCCTAGCTATCTTAGAAAATGACTTCGAGTAACCACAGCAAGATATTTCCTATTTTCTTTAAATCTAATATTTTTATTGTGTATCAAATGCTTTCTTTAAACTGATTTTTGTCCAAAATTTCATATTTCAATATTTTCCTCCTCGACATCGATATCAATCTTGGGATTTGTTTTACATATTAGTCCATTACTTACTTACTATTATGACGAATTATAGATTAAAATAGCCACAGCAAGAGTAAGAGAAAAAATGAGAAAACTGAATAAATGAGACAATCTCATAAGCTGAACCAATTTCCACACTATAATATCAATATGAAAAACGCAAAAGAGCAAGAACTAATTAATGGAATTAGTAGAATTAATGGAAAGCAAAATTCGTTTATTTTTAGCAACGTTAAAACAATTGTACTCATTTTTAAAAAGATGCACGGTTATAAATGAAACACCTAAAGAGAATTACTTTGGTTACTTAAGAAGAAATTATAGCAAGGTAAAGAAAAGCAAGGAGGTTAGCCTATAAGGTATTTCTTACGTCTTCTTAGCATGCCTTCGTGGTGTAATAGCCAGTACACTCGGCGCGTATTCGAGAGGTTCGAGTCCCGGCGAGGGTATCGCACATTTTTCACGTATCTCAACATCAAAAAATCTAATGTATCTGCAAGCCTTGATAACACAGTTATAGAGACCTCTTACTCTACTATAAGAAGTGATAAATTATAATCTTCTCGTGGCTATTAAGGGTAATTTCAGACTAACTGACTGAAATAACGGATGTTTTCTATAGTTTGCCAAAATTCAATGCTTACTTTGTAAACTTATTTACTGAACTTATAATTAATTTTCTTCGAATAATTAATTTTCTCTAACATCTTGAAGAAATTTTGCCCATGTGAACGCTGCCCAAGGGTAAATGGCTACAGTTTATTTCACATACTGCTGTTCTTTAATACTTTAATATAATCTTTTTTATACTGCCGCAAGAATGATAGTTTGTACTAATGTAAAACAGTGCATGTTATGTATGAGTGGTTGGAATGGATCTGGAACAGCTGAATCCTCTGTATATCTCGTGCCATCGTGGGCATCAGATTAATTTCCAAATAAATAGCTTTTTTATTAGCCAGTACTTGAAGGAACTATATTTATAAAATGTTTCGTCAATGTTCCAAAAATTACGCGCCGTTTCTTGCAATACATATATTATTTATTTTTATGCTTCCAGAAAGTATTAGTTTCAGCTATGAAAAGTACCCCAAATCCTTTTCTATTAGTTTTACATTTTACAATCATCCGTCATGACCATCGGGATCAAATTCTGGCACACAGATCATTTTAAATCCTTTTCGATTTAGACCAGTTTCTTTAGTATGTTAAGTTTCCTTTCATCAAGTGTGAGTTTTATTTCATGTCGTTTCCATAGTAAATAAGAAAATCTTTTGAAATTTCTTATTATTTTAGTTTACTATCTTACTCTAATATATTTCATTCTATTTTCTGATATTTTATGATAGCCGTAATTTAACAGCATTCTTAAACAAGTAATTTCTAAATTACTTACTCCTCATGTCTTTCATATTCAAGAACCAGAGTAACCCCAATAAAGCTGCAATTCATAACGGCGTTTTAATTTGCGATCTGAAACTACACGTACATCTAGCAAAACATGAAATCAATTGCCTAATATAAAGGGAATCCTGTTTTTTCCGTCACACAAACTTTCACCGCAAAAGATATAGATTTAATGATAAATTTTGACATTTGCAGAAACGATTGAAAAGAGTATCATTTCCAGAAAATTACAGGATTTGAGTTATGTTGGTAGTAACAATTTTACTAATTAAATTATGAAACAACTAGATTCATGTATAGAAACTCTGGAGCCATTATTCCAAAGGAATATCCTCCTAATGTTTATGGAATGGTTCTCTAACAATCTTCCTAGTATGATATGGAACATCTTTTTACTGGTTAACGCTATTTCCTCCGAAGAATATAGTTTAAGGTACTAATAATTATGGAACTAATAATAAGACAGTTATAATGTTCGTGTAAGCATAAGCCGTTGAAATTGATTTCTCAGATACGATGATTTTAAATGCATCTCAAGGAAACGCTATTTAGATCGTTACATCTCAATTCTTGGGTGAACATAAAATGCAATTTGTTTTCGTTAAGATGATATAAAAAAATCGTAATTCATCTGACCACAATGTTGTCATCTGATTATCAAAGATCCAGTATCGAATTATAATGCACCCAATATAAGATTTGATTTAATAAACAATAAATGTAGAGCCCATAAATGCAACTGCAGCCGTTCAGATCCTTCAATAAGAGCTTAAAATGAACTGAATTTCAACATGCATTGATCACATCACTAATTGCATCAGCTATAGTTTACATCAAGCTCAGTTGATAGGCCAAGAAAATGTATATTAATCACCGGAATCTGAAACACGTGGTTGGTGTTTTGATGTGTCACTTATCCTGTACCATAGCATTACAAAATCTGGAATATACGTATAACATGTCATCATACCGAAGTTATCTGAACATCGGACAAAATGAGCATTTTCAATATGTATACTATACATACTGAATATATTCTACTCACAAAGTAAGAAAAACATAGCGAAACAATTCCGTATTACATAGAATAGCCTAGATACTTTGTACAAAGCTAAATGTTAATCCAGAAATGCATAAAATAAGTTAATTTCCCATAATGATAATAACACATACAGATAAATACACATACGTTTTTCATTGGAAGGTAAAGCCTATTTACTCGTTTTGGTTTTCTACTTATGTTCAGAGACAATTGTAATTAACTATAAGTAAATTCAAAGTTGATTTCAGGATGTATGTATTACAACTCATTACTTTTAATAATTTCCTTGAGATACTTCTTCGAAATTCAGAATAATATTTTCTTAAGGAAAGTCTTCAGTTGGATGCCGGTGATTATTCATGCTGAAAATTTTAAATGATCTTAGATATAGTCTTGAAACTTACTCAATACTTTTATCACAGTATACAAATGCACGTCAGTAATTCAGTCTAATAGTAAACTATATATCAGAATTTCAATCAAATAGTAAATTATGTATCACAATTTCAATCTAACAGAAAACTATTTATCGTCACTCCTTTTAACAAATTTCTATTCCATTCTAAGGATAAATAGCTCATAGAATCAAATGTTTTGTTTCAATTTGATAACATCTTCCAAAGAAAGTGTCTTTAATGAACGAAAGTAATAGGGAGTTTCTAGATATACTTCACTGGCAAATGTCAAACTGCTATTTTTCGCTAAGCAGGCGGAGACTTTTGCTAAAATTCCAGCTTACTGTATTAGCAAGAAGTTTTAAATTTGTCCTTAAAATTTTAGAATTAATAAATACGGAGGCTATGTTTTACTAGTCTCCAGCTAATAATTAAATTCCAAAGTTTTATTATTCACTTTATCAGGATTTCTTCTTCTTCTAGTTGATTTTGCAAACATGACTGGAGTCCTGAGTAGGAACAGAGAGCTTACTAAAAGCTATATTCGTGCATGTGGTAGAAGATACAACAAAGATAGGAAGGGTTCAAATTCCCCTTTATTTGCTTATCGATTTTACTAACATTCGCGAACTTCGGGATACAAAAACCAACCACTTGTGGTCTGAACATAAAAGAATATAAGACTACTGACTAACTAAAATTTAAATAAGAGCTAACTTTTAATATTTTGCGCAGATGACTAGCACTAAGACTGGCCTTTTAAATTACTACGTCTGTAGCAGGCGAACTGCGGAAAACTGCAATACGTCTTTAACTTTCTAGAGGGTTAAACATCTGGCCTTAAAGGCGGATAGTGACTGATGGCAAGCTGGCGATAAAACTCGTAGCAAGAAGGCTCTCTCTGACTTTTTCTACTTCTTGGCAAGAAGCCACAACTTAAATATTTAAGCGTTAGCAAGCACAATTTGCATAAACATATTTACGCGTTAATTCTGGCCGGAAGTGGAAAATAAGAGTGGAAAATAATAGTAAAGTTTTAAAATAAAATAAACGTTAGATACTTACATACTTACATACTTCTCACCAGAGTTAATAAGTTTGAAACTAAGGCCTAAACAACCTTGTTGAAAACTTTTAATTCTAAATTCGAAGTCTAACGCGAGGCCAATATTCACAAACAATCCTCACTAAAACTATCTAACCTAGAAATGATGTAAAAGCAGTTTTACAATATTTTATCCAGGGACAATTATTCTTCATCTGTTACGTTACCTAAAAAGAGGAATTTCTTGTCTCTTATCGGTTCCTTTAGTTTAATCAATTTGTCAAGTAATTTAAATGGCAAGTGACATGAACACGTATATTTTTTTCTTTTAAAACTCCATTCTTATTTCATTCATACCATTATTTAATTATATCCCCGTGCTTTCTGACCTGTGTTGTGAAAAGAGAAACACCAAACACGGGGGTGTCTATGTACAAGTGTTCAACACAACCGCTCACAATCAAAACACTAACGTGTTAAAATTCAACATAACAAGACCTCAGAACACACCTTTCATTCCTCTCTGAACCCTGAGGTACTATACTAAAATAAGTGGTTAACTCTGCAATGTGGCGTCAGAGAGCCTAACTACATTCATTCATTCCAAATTTAGCACATATTCACCATGCGTTAAGTTGCATTTATGCAGTCACATTCTTTTAACTCAGTGGTTTTAAACCTTTATATTCATATAATGCTTTCACTTTTAACACATCACTGTACTTTTTATATTTTAAAGAACCTTTCACATGTATATAAGAACACATTAACATGCCATTAATTCTACACATTTGAAAACATACAGTTAACTTTCTCCTACTGAAAGTAAGTGCTGTTTCGTTTACATTTAACAAGTACATTTCATAAGTCCTTTAGACTCAAATGTCTTTTCTTAACAGAATCTTTTAAATATAGCTTTATACAATATTTTTAGAATGTTCTTAAGGTACTTTTCTTATACCGTTACAAAATCTTTTACAATACTGAAGTATTTACACTTTACTATTATACAATAATACTGGATTATTTGCGAGTAGTTGAAAGACATAGTAACAAATAGGTAAAACTCATTTCTTGCCTTTTTTGCGATAACGCTAGTCCTCAAATGAGGTAAAACTTAAATTCTGCCACTTGCAGTAAGAACGAAAATTAACTTAAAGTTTCAAAGTAACATAAAGTTTCACTTATCTTTTTGATATTCAGACATCCGTTTAGCCGCTCACTCCTGGAAGACTATGGTTTGATTGATCCGACGCCTTGTCCGAGTCCGACCCTCAGTTTCCTCCTCAGTTTATTTTTCCAGATTTAAGCTAATATACTAAGAATGTGCATTTAAGCTCACCGTATGTCCTTGCGCTTGAAGCATAAGAATCTCTTAAAAAATAGGTAATGAATAATTTATCTATACATAATGCTACGAATTTTATATTTACGTAGTTAATATTAGTAGAACGATAATTAAAATTGTTGTATTTTTTTGTGCAATGCAGCGCGAGACAAATTTTAAGAGAAAGCTATTTCGGAAACGTAAAACGTGTATTTAACATTAAGTAAATGGTTATCTCAGTAATCTGTATTGAAATTGAATAAATGTAATTGACCACTACGTTAGCTGTAGCCGTAATTCCATCTTCTTATTGCTTTCGAGGAATTTCGAGAAGCAAAAAGTACTAGAAATTTCTCGCGACCCCTTAAAAAAGGCCGGAGAGAGAGCGTCTGAGTTCAATCAAAACTTTCCAACCTAACGTCTCTGGTTTAGCACAGTATGTTTATGCTGAACGCTTTTGCATTACACATAAGACTTTGTATGTAAAACTCACAACTTGCGTTGAGATGTTCTACACCAATCATATGTCTCCATGTGTTACTGGGCTCTACGCATATAGGACTATATATATGGCGCGCATAGGATTCTGTTATATCTTTTATGTGCATCACTGTATTGCGTGAATTTTCTGTAAATTTTGATAAGTCGTTTGACATATTTTATTCAGAACTCAAGATTTTAGCTTGATTTTACTAATTACGAAACTTTGAAACCAGAGTGTCGACACGACTGAACTATAAGACGCCTCATACGAGCTTGGGCAATTAGAGCGCGACTTTGCCTCGTTTGCTCCTACGACATTAAAATTGATATTTATATATTAATTTGTAAATATTGGAACCTTTTACGATTACCACGGCCTTGGTCATAATTTTCTGCAAGTTTTGATGAGTCATAGACCCATATTTATGCACACTTCACTTCACTTTGATGACTTTTCCCAATTTTTGGACTTTTATCCTGACTATGATGTCGTAACTTTATTTGTAAATATGTATATAACTTTGATTGCTGTTACTATTGATTTAATTATTTGTATTTGTACTTGAAGTTATCCGCGAGTTTGTTTGTATTTTTATGTTCTACTCTCACAAGCGAAAAAAATGATATATCTTGATGAAGAAGCTTCGAACTCTCCCCGGCCCATGATGTCCTGCGGTCCTCTCTTGTTGCCTCTGTCCAAAGTGAATCATGACTAAGGAATTATCATAGTCATGCGCCCCAGGGAACCGCTTTAAATGAGCTGGACAACGTCGTACTAAACGTACGATAGCCCAGCATAATAAAGGAACTTAAAACTTGCCTGAGTATAGTTGCTTAGTCATTGTTGTTGAGAGTTGTTAAGTTCCGCTTGAACTGAAATATATGAATTAGCTTTCTCTTTAGATACGCTTTGCATTGCGTTGTATTTTAACATTTTTAGTAGTTTGAAGTATAACTACTGATTATACTGCCTGATACTGTGAACACTTGTACGAATAACTCTGAGGAAAATTACAGCGTTCTAATATATTTCTTTTGATAAAAATACATTTTATTTACATATTATCAGACTTGTGCATTCAATCTGTTACGAACCCAACAATATATTTATATTATATAAACTAAAGAGCAGTTGTAATTAATCTGAATTTTGATAGCAAAGCTTTTCCCAAACTACAAATCAGCAGAGAAGCAGACAACCAAACAATATGTTATTTCCCTTTCTGCTAACAGAAAAACACACTTTCACTTTACAAAACACATCCATGATTTTGAGTTTGCATTTTCCGGCAAATGTTTTAACTGAATTTACGTAAATTTACAGTTTTGTATGTCGTTTTATAAATAAACGCTTAACTCTTTTGTGGCCCTCTTGTTACGAATTTTGCAAGATCTGCCCTCATGCGGGATTTTTATTAATGGTAATAGCCATTTGTTTCATGTATTTTTTAATTGTTTAAAGAATTTCTGTTTGTATTCTTCTTGCAATTTATAACTTATTAGTTCAATAATCTATCAACAAATCTTCACAATGTTCCTTTCGCCGATCAGACATAAATTTATTGCTTTCTTCTGTGATAGTTAAATGAATTTGAAACACCAGGATTTGCATTAACGATTTTTGTGCTTGTACTCCTTCACGACATTCACCGTGTATCTTGAAAGTTTTGCGTACATTTTATAAGGTATCAGGTAAAATGAATAGCCACGAAAGCATGGATGAGAGAAGGAGATGGAGAATTGTCGGTAGACTGGAAGTTGTCTAGCCACTTAAGCAGGTGGTTACAGAGATTGATGCAGCGCCAGTGCCGTATACAATTTGACGAAACCTTTTCAGGGCACTGGGTTCATATCGAGAAGACCTTTAATAGCTCAAACAAGATCTACAACGACGAACGAAGATCCTTATTTTACACTTTCATCCTCACGATACAAGAGTGCTACGGCTTTTCAGCTGTCACGTGAGCTGTATGCTGTTACTGGAACCCGAGTTTCACCGTGGGCATTAGTCCGAAGGCTTCATGACATAAGGCTGTATGCCACAGGAATTGCTGCTTGCTGATTGCAGCATATAAGAAAGCGCATGTAGCATACTACAGACAATATGTGCTTTGGACCAGACTTCAGTGGAGTGCGCTTTTCACAGATCAGTTAAGATTCAGCCTGGACTCTGATTCTCGATATACCTGCATCTGACGACAGCATGAAACACGATACCATCCCTCCCGATACCATAAGGAAGAAGGATCATTACAGTGATGGCGGTGTAATGGTTTAGGCAGGCATTATATTGGATGGCCACACACCCCTGCACGTGTTTGACAAAGGCTTCCTGACTACTATGAAGTATGGAGAGGAGATGGTAGAGTCCTATGTTCGACTTTCAGGGAAGCAGTTTTTCCCTTGAAATGATATTCTCTCATTTCTTAAATTAGCATTCTTATTCTTCTAGAAATTTGTTCTAATTCTCTCGATAATATGACATTTAGTGTTCTTTATAGAATTTTGAAAATAGAATTCCTAGAGGAATTAATTATTGCCGCCAATTCATTACCAAGAAAGGTGATATGAGATATGAAATAATAAACGAGATAAATTCATGCCTTGTGGCAATTTGGTATTATGAATTCAAGTTTTCGTCTTTAATCGAAAGATTTTGGATTAAGTTTCAATTATATTTTATTTCCAAAATAATAATAATTATCCATATTTCCAAAGTAATGCCATAATCTAATGCTTGATTAATTAAGCCTGGTAATATTTTCTGATGCGTTTGAAGTCGAGATAAAGTCTTAAGAAAAATTAAATTTCTAAAAATTTTGAATTACTTAATTTATTGCAAAGTGTAACATAACCCCTCCACCTGTATTAATTAGATAACATTTCATTCTTGCTACATTTACAATCTCTCTTCTGCTAAGTTATATTTCCTTAACTGATACTTTAATGAGACCAATGATGCCACAGTTAGTTTTTTAAGCGTTAAAGATTTATCTTCATTTATGGTATAGTGGCTTGTATTTAGATTTAGTGATCCTCTGAATCGAGTTCGATACCGAACAAGCGTATAGTCTAATTTTCTGTAAAATCTCTCAAATCTTACTTCTTTTCCCCTCCCTTACCACTGATGTTTGAGCTATTGAAAAAAATGTAATGCGCAAATTAGAACTAATTGACTAACTAACCTTTTTATCTTTCTCTTAGCAATCCTATAAAGGTGAATAAGAAATGTAAGAAATTAAGCATTTCTTTTTCTTTCGTGGCGTAATGGGTAGTAGACCGGT
>KK118873.1:148869-244008 GCA_000611955.2 Stegodyphus mimosarum
TTCCTTGCAGCTTACTCCAACACTCGAAGCTGATCTTTTTAACGACTTTGTCTGTTGGATCTTCCTCTAGATTTAAAACAAATTTTTCTGTATCGAAATATGTGATATATAGTCTTAAAAGCATCATTTAGTGATTAGAGTATAGCATTAAGCTCACATAAAACTCATGAACTGGATATACTGGAAATCATATTTATTTTAGATTATATCAATTAGCCATATTGCTAAAACGCATAAAGATATAATTTACTAAAATACACGAAGTCCCAATAAAATATACACACTATTTTTATGACTGTAAGCCTAATAATTATTATGATACGGAAAAATTTCAAACTTGAAAATGATATGAACAAATGTAAAAACTAGCCATTCATCGAAAGTATTAAAATTGTTGGCCATTGTGATCCAGACACAACTGATAACGCTGTTCAATGGAATCCAAAACGTTCCTAATCGTTGACTTTGTATTTAAACCCATTCTTTCTCAACGACTGCTTTCAACTCATTGATTGTAGCTGGTCCTGTGCTTCTGCTATAAACATAGTACATGACATGACCCCACAGATTAAATTCTATAGAGATCAAATCCGGTGAGTGCGGAGTGTGTTCCGTACATTGCGATAGTAGATGGGAGGTGCTCCTTCCTACTGGAAATAACATTCTTCTACCCAAAAACATTATGTCTTCGAAGTGTGACATAACATATTGCTGTAGTAAGTTTCAGTAATTTTCATCAGTCACTGTGGTCAAAAAGCGAAGCTCCAGTCAAAACAAATATTGATAAACCACACCACATTGTAACTTCTGGTAGGTACACATCGTCTTCCATTATCATGAGAATATTCTCCGCTGCCCAGCAGGTATAGTTATGACGATTAATTAAGCCAGTTAACTTAAAAGTGACCTCATGACTCCAAACAATCTTGTATAGGAATTGATTGTCTTACTTGATACTACTCGCAAAATTTAATCCTCCTACCCTGATCATCTTCAAACAGAACGTGGAGTAATCTAGGAATAAAACGTTTTTATTGGGAACGATTCAAAAGGGGATAATGTTCGTTTTTGGAACTGCTGTCTTACGAGCCGTTTACCAAACAGGTTTCCTAGGACATTTTTGGAACATTTCAATGATTTCGCTTTCTCTTCTGGGGCCGGTGGATAATTGTGATGACCGAATGGTTGGTTCTCTGGCTCTTTCTTCCTCAAAATTATCTTACAAACAAGTAATTATGAGTGGCTTCCGTGCATCTCGTTAAAACTTCATTCTGAACTGTCTTCGCTCATGTTCTCAATCTTCCTGTAGTACTTCAGAATGATTTGTTTTTCCTCAAAATTCAACCTGATCACAGCCATTTTCTAAGCCTTTAACTTAAAAACAGGAAACAATATATGGTAGTTATGAGCTGCAAAGGAATATAAACATTTTTAGACCCTTATTGTTCCTAAATCGACTAGTTTTCTGAGTAAGTTTCAAAGGTAAATTTAAAAAAAGCCCCATCGAATGGCAACACTCTGGAAACTGTCTATTTGACTAATGGCGTAAGTATAAATTAAGAAAATTAATTTTAATTAATGACAACATATATCATTCGATTTGAATGAAGAATGCATGAGAATGCTACTTAATGTATTTTACATGTTCAAATTGTTTGGGAAACGTCAGTTTAAATAAAGGTTTTAAAAATTAGTGTCCAGATAAATATGTGGCATATGCATTGTTTAACTGTAATTAAAAACTTGTATTTAGTAGTTATTATTCGATTTTAGTTATATTACTATAAATGTCGTATAAATACCTCAATATAGTTATACTGGAAATCAGAAGATAGTAAAAACTACTATTTTTTTTAAACGACGAAATACCAGTTGACTTAGCCTAGCATTCCTCTTAAAATCGTCTCGTCTCGAGGTCCCTCTTTTCCTTAATGACTGTGGTTGGAAGGTAAACAGGGACATTACGAGATTAGATTTCGAGAAACGACTGCGAGTGGTAATTTCAAAGGCGGAATTTGATGCCGTTGAAAGCATTCATTTCGGTTTTCATTTTGCCCTTACTTCTGCCCATTTTTTTTCATCTCTTTTTATTCGGATGAATGGATATGAAATGCGCTTCTCTTATTCGCCAAGATCAAAGGCGGAATCCCTCAAGCACGAAGACATGTCTTGAATTACGCAGGCATGAAGCTTAATTTTATGTGAGCTTAGATAAATACATACGATTATTTTTAAATGCGCCAGAAGAATTTCATAAAGTTTGGGCTCTGTTTCATTTCTAAACGTCAAAAATGAAATACTGCCTTCGAGAGGAAGACAGATCGGTTCCTTGCTGAAACAAATATTCCATGGCATACACTGAACAAAAAAGTTAATTAAAATTTTACTTCTCAGGATAATTTTACTGCAAATATGATAAATGTATTCTACGCAGGAGCAACTATCATTCTTTTAGAGAACAAATCTTAGTTCTGAAAAATTAGGCAGTTGTTTGTTTAAAAATATTGTGACAATGGCTAGAAGAGCGGAAAATGATTGGATAAACTCGTGCGCCAAAGATACTTACTTTCTCTCAGTCAAACAAACATAAACACTGTGTAATCTTACTCGCATTGCTGTGAGAATAGCTGAGAAAGAACCACAAACTCCATTGTTTTACTTCCGAATCATTTAATCGTATTAAATTAATGGAGCTTTAAATAACAATTCATGGCTGTCAAGAGGAAAAGAAATATTTAAGCAAAATTTGTTACCCTCAAATCAACTAGAGTTCTTAGCTAAACACAAATGAACCAATCTTTGTGGAAATGCTATTAAGAGCGCATAGTTTAATTAATATTGAAAAATTAAATCTACTATGCTCTGTTCTCCATCTTTTTGGAGAATATCGTATTCATTTTATTGATAATTGGAAAACCCACGCTACTTTAAGGGAATAAAACTCGAATACATCAGAATAGAGATTGATCTACATTTTAAAAGTATATATCAGAGTAGAGATTGATCTACATTTTAAAAGTATATATCAGAGTAGAGATTGATCTACATTTTAAAAGTATATATCAGAGTAGAGATTAATCTATATTAGTTAAATCAATTTAAAAGTTCTAATTATACTGATACGTAATTTATTGTTGAAATCTGCAATAGTTTCCATTTAGTTAAACAATTTTCTAATTAACGTCATTGATTTGGATCTCAGTGTTAAAACCTGCACTATTTTTTATTTAACATTATAATTTAAAATGATCTCTTTTAATTAACTTAAACCCACCGCTTTTTCCTTTGTTTCTGAAAGATTATTCAACAACAGTACAGGGAATACGATTTTTGAAACATGATATTTAATATATTTTGTGACATTAAAATTATAAATGCTAGAAGATTATGCTTTCATGCTATTACTGAAAGCTATACCTTTCGTTCTTAATCTGTTCTTTGAACTCTGTATGCTTGTTTAATAATCATAGAATAATATATTCAATCAATTCTCAACTCTTCATTTTGTATCATCGAAATACTTAAATCATATCATTTATATGAACGCGTGTGAAGCATTTAAAATCATTCAATCATATATATTTCCGCCGTTCAATAAACTGCGTCAGTTATTTAATGTGTAAACTAATTTATAACAAAGAACATTCTTCTGAGCGTCTCAAAAGAGTTGAAAGTAAAAACAAAATCGTCATGTTGTTTCAGAAAATCTGAAAATTTTTGTCCAAAATATCACGTTTGCACAAAGCTTTACATAAACTTAATATATGACTATTCCTACCTTTTCGAGACAAGAAAATTGCAATTTAAAATTTGTCATTCGACATAGCAGAGCAGGAAATTAGAGATTTGTTCCTTTTTTTTCGAAGGATATAATATTATTTAACAAAACTTCCCACACTTTCATTCTTAAAGCAAATGTGGTTACAATTTGTAAGATGAAAGAAAAATATTATAATGAGTGGCTTAAAACACTTCCGAATTCTAGAGGATCTATGTTTTTGTAGAACAAAAGGGGTATTACTCACATTATTTACAAGAATTGCAGGACCCACATTATTTGTATTATTATTACCACATATTATTACCCACATCTGTTTGCAGGAATTGCTGAACAATTAAACTTGGCAATGACTTTTGTTATCAAAGGGCTTGTTTTCAAAACTGAAGACAAACTCCTGTTTTAATGAAAGGGTACTACATAAAGCTATGGATATAAGTGAATGTACAAAAGACAAACTCAAAGAATATACTAGCAATAGCTTCGCAATAACAATCATCAAACTTTACTCATTTTTGCTTCTTTCACTTTCAATAATTGTTCTAAGTTATTGATTTTTTCTTACTTCTTTATATTTAAAATTTGTATTTAAAATAATTTTTATAAAGTTTTCGAAAAAACTTTTGAATAATAACCTACAAAATTTTTAACATCATCTTAAAGTAAATCTGTTTCTAGGCACACTTGCAAAAGAATATAGTTTTTTATTCAAAATTTTCTTATAACTGGGCAATGGCAAGATGAATCAGTGCATGTGAGTATGTGACTCTGTGATGAGTCACATACTTATTTTGTTTTCAAACAATCACTGCACGCCAGTATATATTCTGTCTGCTGCTGTACTTGTAAAGTTATTTTGATAACGTATACTATGCTTGCAATCATATGTTTGTGCAATTGTTGCAATTACCTATTGTCACTGGCTTTGCTGGGGAGAAGAGCTAGTAGTTTCTTCCATCAACTGCAAAAAAAAACCGAGGGAGAGCTGTCATTTTTGCACCTGACTTCGAAATGAAATCAATCAGTTAAATATTTTAATATATCAGATAAACAAAATCACTTACCTGATTCTTCCAGGCAAACCTTTGCTATCTTGGTTTTTTCCAATGGGCTGGAATTGATTTTATGTTGCATTAAACACAATATGAGTTGATGCATCGAAAGAAGAAGCCAAAGTTTGTTCTAATAAAAATTAAAACTTTGCAGATTAAATACCACTGTAACATAGTTACAAGAATTGGTACTCAATTACGATAAGAATTTCATTTAATTACATATGTCCCATTTTCAAGACGCATTTTAAATGTAGTAGCTCTCGAGCTCTTATTTCATTAAGTTCGCAGTTCACGCGACAACTAAGAGTTTGGTTAATTAAAATACAATAACACGCCGAACAAATATTAATTTAGAAGTGAAACAACAAAAATCAGGGTTATATATTCAAATTTTCACAGGACTAATTTGGATGGTTTTTACCGAACCACCATCCTCAGCTGAAAATTTGAAAATATAACGCTGATTTTTATTGTTTCACTTCTAAATTAATAAGAGTTTGGTTATTAGTCTTCTGTCTGTAATAGCCTTGAGATATAGCTTAATGTAATATTGAGTGTCTTTGTAACAATTTCTTATTTCAAAAACGTAGAAATATCTTTGCAAATTGAAAATTACGTCTCTTTTAAGCATTAAGTAGCTTCAAAATCAACATTTTATTAGAAGAGTAGAGCTTGCTTACTCTGTGATAGTCAAAAAATAAGTGACAGTAGCAGTTTTGCTTAGGAAAATATCTTTTAATAAAATTCAGAATAAATATTATTTAGAGAAGCTAAAAACATTTCTTTCCTCATTTATCAAATTTAAGCATTGATATTCATTTGCACACAATAAATTATAAATTAATAAAATCATGAATTTAATGGCAAATTTTACTGTTGAATAGTTGGTACAGACTTATACATGATAATTGTTTAAACGTTATTAAACACACTACGCAAAAAGGTAAGAAATTTGACTAAAATTTTGAAGTTATCATCATTTGCGTATTCGTATAAAAACGTGTTCACATTATTCGTTACAATAATATGAGACATTGCGTTTAATTTAAGCTTTAGTAAAAAATATTTCGATCAATTGGAAAAATCTTAATTAGTAAAAGATGTTCACATTTTCATTTATAATAATTGTTTTATTGTAATTCAAGTGTATTTTTAAATTCGGAGGAAGAATACTAGTAATGAATTAAATTACATAATTATTATAAATTTAATTTCATAAATATTACAAACAGTAGTTTTATATTTCGCATTTATGAGATTTTTCTAATTCAAAACATCTGCCTTCTAAATTTATTTTGCTTTACCCTAACAATGTTCATATGCATAATTCTCATTTATGTAAGAGTGTAAAGATTTGAATCTCGAAATGTTAAAAGCCCTAGATATCTAGTTTCCTGAGATGGATACATCCTAGGTATCCTTGTTCCAGAAATCTACGCATGCTGAATTAAAGAAAAGTATTCAGTAATCAGGTCACACATTTAGTGAATATTATTGAAGTAATATGAAGCTGTGCCACAATTTGTGTTTAGGACTTATTTTATAAATTTAATAAGCTAAATTACTTCAGCATGGGGGCAAATTTGTTGATATTCATTGCACACAGCTTCAGATAATCAATGCTTCAGATTTTATTGTTTTGTTAAAAGTTTTTTTTAATAAATCTGAAAGTAAAGATTTTCCTCCTGCAGAATATTAAAAAAATACCTGATTATAAATAAATATATTTTCTGCATAATATAAGCAGTTTTCAGAAAACCATTTTTAGTTATACATCTTTCTTCGAATAATTGGATAGTATATATTAACTGCAAGTCGATATATAGTTAAAAAATTTCAGAATTAGATTACATCAGAAATCTACAAACTATTATCATTCAAGAGAATCAGAAGGGTATCTTTAATACAGAAAAATAGCACTAACAGTAGTTAATCGAGGGATAAAATGGTAATTTCAATATCCTCAACATACACTGGTCTACTTAAAAAAAATCAAATTCTTATTGAAAGTACATGATTCATACATTGCGGTGCCAGGTTCATCAATAATGATCAGTATGGACATGAATAATTATCAGCAATGATTAGGTATTATATGTTCGTATCTTATAGCATTCTGAATACATTTACATTGGCTTATTGCTCACTACAGAACACTTTATCCTGACCTCATGAACGAAGTCTGTACTCGCAAACATTCAGTGCCTATTCTTGAATAGATTTGAGAGCCAAATTCATTCCTTAATTATAATATATTTGCTTTACTTTAAATTAATGGGTCATTATATTCCTAGTTGAATCATGTTTCAATTCGAAACTAAAGACTCGACAAGTATTTAGCTAAAAGAAAGGGGAAAACTGGATAGGAACTTGGCGAGGTATCCGGACGCAGTTATTTACATACTGGCCTGATAGGAAGTACAACGGTGTAAAGCACTGCCAAAATGGCAATATGTATTTATGTGGAACGGTGTTTCCTTCAATAAATTCTATCAATTCCTAAAGTTCTCAGAGCTGGGTGATTGCACATATTTTTCGTTCATATCGTGTATAAATGGGTACTAATAAAATGTGATCACAAAGCAAAAAAGAACAAAGAGGAATTTCTTAAAAAAATAGAATTTAAAAAGAAATGTTTTAAACAAAGCTATTTAAATTTATTTGTTATTTAACGTTATTAACGTATAACCCTTTAGCGTTATTTCCATCGTGACTTAAACATCTGAGTGGGCTTATCGTGTAAACAGTCGAGAGATGGACGGCCATCAGAAATAGCTTTTTCCAACGCTCTACCTGAAGGATACAAATTTGCAAATTGCAAAGAATAACAGCTTCTTATTGTGGAATTGCTCAAAGTGAATGGCGACAGACTGTGCATGTGCAATCATCCCCACTTTGATGAAAAATAGACTAGAGATTTTTAGACACTGCAAAGAACAATAATAGCAACAAACAAAAAAAATTACTTATGCAATGAATCGCTTCGTGGATGCAAGGCGTAAAAAGTCATTAGAGTTTCTTTCGTCTTATCCACTTTTCTTTTCTTATCGCTGCCAAGATAAGATGTCTCACTACTTAATTGTATTTCCAAGCATCATGTTTTCATTACCTTTAGAAAAGTGAGAGTTTTAATTATGATTGTATTTTTGGCTTATTGATGGTTATGCCATTCAGATAACTTCTGTCCTACTACGCGTGCTTTTTACATTTCTTATTTCAGTACCTGGACTCTCGCTTAACTGGCCTATAAACAACTCACGTCCTTATGCCAGAAGGATTCCTTTTGTAAAAGCCTTCTTTGTGGAAAACTATGGATGATAGTATTTCAAAGATTCAGACATTTTTACACGGATTGGTGGAAAGAGCAAAGAAATGCAAAATTTCGGTCGCTAACGGAACAAAACAGCAAATCCTTTAAACATGACGTATTTCTTCAAGAAACCGGTCTAAAATTTTATGATTGTGAGGAGGTTAATAGCACACGTCATGCCATGACTGTTTTCAGAAGAACTTAACTCATGTATCACATTTTGATCTTGTGTTATTTTATTATTAAACGTTTCACCTTTAACACAGTAACTTTCACAGTTCACGCACAGTTTCATTTTCAGTGCTTAATTTAAAGATCGTCTTAAGCAATGTGCTGTTCATAATATAAAATACCCTTCCCGTGATTGTCGTGGTCCCACGTAAAGAGGAAACTAATATTTTTATAAATAACTTAAAATTGTCAACATTTTATTTCGTCTTTGTCTTTTTCATTTTCTAATCTTATCGATTTTCTTTTTGTTACTCCCTATAACTCTTCTCGATGAGAATGATGGGCATTGTGACGCAAACTTTCTTACAGGCTATAAACAGCCAAACATGAAGCATATTTGAGGATGCATATAAAAATGGGACAAAACTGGAATAAAAGTAAATATGGCAAGTCTACGCTAACATCGAGCCTGCAGATCTAATGAAGAGACAAATTTTATTCTGTGAACTTTGTGCTAGAAATCGTTACTTTGCTTTAAGCATTCACACAGAAATAAATGTTTCAGTGTTTGTTTTGGGCGTATTTGACTCTGAAGATTATAATACTTAGCATTTTAACTTAGAAAAGGTACTGATCTCGTTTAATTGAAATAAAGTATCTGAAACTAAGCGACACAGAGCGACTTTGGTATCATTTCAATTTAATTGTTCTAATTTCACGTATTCTTATAATTCATGTAGTCTTATGTATAATGCGCCTACGAACATTTTTGCAATGAATAAAATATTTTAGTTTTATATAAAGATAGACGTAAATGACGAGCATTTGAATAGGTGGAAAACTAGTAGCTCTCTTAAACTAACTGCCTTAATAACATGTTACAATAATATTTTTAAGAAAATCATAAAGAAGATTTAAGTATAAATACAAGTCCCATAAAACTGCAGCTTTCGGAAAAAAAACAACAAAATACTGAACTGTGTCTTGAAAGTTTATTAAATTATGCTGGCGGCGAATCTGAAACTATGTCCAGCACTAAGCGACCTAAGTTTATTTTCGTGTATTTAGTTATGGTAATACCTTTCATGTCTTTCTTTGACTTTGCCCTATGAAGAGAGACATGAATAATGGATGATGTCTCCTCTTTTCTATATGAGCAGAGAACACGTTAGGATCTTCTTAAGATGGTTGCGAGAGACTGGTCTATGATTTTTCTTTTTTTTTCAGTTTTTAATATCGCTTCAAGGGAGAAACAACTTATTCACTTTATTTAACTTTTTGATCGAGGACTGCAGACCGCAGACACTGAAGTAGTTTTGAAGCGAAGTGATTATAATAGGGTTTTAATCTCTATCAGATCCATAGTAATTGCAAAATCAATGAAGAAAGATGGAACATAATTACCCCAAATGTTCAAAATTGTAGAAAATTAAAAAATATATTGGAAAGGATAGGTCATTTGAGTAAAAACTCCGTCCATTATTTCTATTTAGTTTTTCCGTCCCATTATTTCTGTTTATTTGTTTCCAGTTAACTTATTTTTCTTAGAAATGTACGAATTCGGCCATATTACCAACAATAAATATAATCATGCAGAAGGTAAAATGCCAATAGCAAAGTTGATATTATCTTTACATTCTATATAAGTTATTTCTTTCACAAAATGTGAACAGCTTTATTAAATATCGGTATTATCGTTTCATATAAAATGCATTTTCTTTAAAACAACATTTTATAAAAACCTCTTTCTTATAATTGAGCTATTAAATACGTCTTTAAATCTATTTACTTCACATATACTGTGCTAATTTTAATTACTATGCTAAATGTTTTCATGCTAGATACGGAACGACCACATTTCGCTAGATACGGAACGCAAAAGTATTCTGAACGTATTCAAAAGTATTATAACAACGTGTATTCTTTCATTCTTATCTTCATTTTTAAAGCCATGATATGAATTAACTTAGTCAGCTCAAATTCTATATCAGCGACAAAATTTGAGACTTGGTTATCTTAAACGTGAGCAATAGAAACGTTGTGGAGTCATTAAGGTATTTTTGAAGCACGGAACAAGAAAAATGTGCAATGCTCTCGCCTGTACCTCTCGAATACGCACAGAGTGTGCTACCATTACACAACGAAAGCCTGCTGGAAGGAAGGAGAAAATACCTTCCCATTTAAAGGGCGACTGGGAATTAGGAGACTCAATCCTTACGATGGCGATTCTGGACCTTTTAGTTCTGGTGCCTGTGTAGAGTCATTAGGTTATTTTGAATCAGGAAACATGAAAAATTAAGAATGCCCTCGCCGGGACTCGAACCTGGACCTCTCGAATACTCGTCGTGTGTGCTACTTTTGCACCACGAAGGCATACTGGCAGGAAGAAGAAAATGCCTTATAACGGAATATTTAAAATAATTAAATAAAAAATAAGGCATATGGAAATAATAAAAGAACAAAAAAACTTGTATCATATAGTTCAGAATAAAGAATGAAATTTGCAATTTTCATATATATATAACAGCAATTTTGCATTAAGGAGAAGATGAAGTTTTACCTTTCTTTCTTTCACTTATTGTGACTCTGATTTTTTAGTAATACTTGCAGTGATACTAAAACGTTATTAGCTATAGAAAAGAAGTTATTTAAAGCAGAAATTTGGGAATACAAAATTTTATGGTTTCGCTCCTTATTTAGTTTAAATTTGTCCTTTCTGAAACTGCCATGCAACATATTGCTTCCTCTATAGGTACAGCTGTAGGCATAGAAGAAAGTTTAAACAAACATTTTTATTTTAAATTTATCTTAACAGTTTACATCTTGTGCTTACAGATCAATCTCCGCTGCTTGCACAATTTCAAAATAACATAAACATATAATTTGAAATTAAATAGAAATTAAATCTGGAGATTTACAAATGCACAGCCTAACGACCATTGGCTCATTCTAGTTTTGCGAGTTACTAATTTAATTCTTAGAGATAGGTAAAGAAATAGTATAACAGTCGTCGCTGTCGAAGTTCTCTCCCTGACTTTCAGGCGATCTAATATGCAAATATCTAATATGATCTGTTGTAATATGCACGTATCTCTTTTATATCCTAGTGAGAGCTAATGAAAAGTGAAGTGATAGTAAAGTTCATATTATATGGTGGTTAATTAAACTAAAAACCTGTCAAAGTTATGGTTACATATGTAATTTTGGTACACTTCCATAAACCGCCTCGGTCGGCTTAACTTCACTACAGGTCTTTTTTATTAGTAACATAAAATTGAATATCAATAAATTTTAATTACATTTTAGTTTAATAATAAATTTTAGTAATTTTATATTATGAAAGTATTTACATGAATAATTAAATAAAAAATAAGGCATATGAAAATAATAAAAGAACAAGAAACATGTATCGAATCGTTCAAAATAAAGAATAAAATTAAATAAAGCCGAAAATGACTATTTTTAGGAAAAAAAATATTTATAATTAACTGTTAAGAAGATGCCGTTTTTATCAAAATAAGTAATGGCATAATCATCTTCTTTTTCATTCATCACAACTGTTGTGGAAATTATTTTGATTAATTGATAGATGGCGCTAGCGTTTCGTGTGAAACGTGACATGCCTTTTTTGAATTTTGGCAGACTCTCCACCGGGAGCTCTATGCATAGGTAGATAGATAGATTCGTGCGTAGCTTCGCACATTATTCGAATAGGAACAATGAAGTTCCTATTAAAATATTTGATATTTCGATTGGCATGAGTTTTTCGATCTTTTATGATCAGTGCAAATCTGTAAGTAATTACTTGTAAATAATGTACATATTAAACTTTACGTTTTTAAAATTACTCAACCTTTGATTTCTATGACTCTTTGAATTTTTGAAACAAAAACTGGTGCATCGGCCGGGAATTTGGATTTAGCACATAGCAAGTGTGCGAAGACAGCAAAAGGTAAGGCTAAATTTTCTATTTTGTAAAGTAGAGCCATGGCAGAAGATTCTGTTCTTAAACTGAAATCGAAACGAAAAGTTCTAAGGACCACCGTGTCCAAGATTCTAAAGAAACTCGAAACGGAATTAGATAAAGAAGACATTAGTACAAGCATAATAGAAGAAATTTTAGATCAATTAATTATGAAATCGAAATCTGTGATTGATTTAGATGCTCAAATACAGCGCGATTTGAAAGTGGAAACCGACAAATTCGAAACTGAAATAACATCTTGTATCGAATACGAAGAGAAAATCCAATTATGGCAGTTTAGAGCGAAAAAAAAATTGAAAGAATTAACTAAAGTGACAAATTCGTATAATGAAAATAGCATTTTTAACGCCAAAGATTCTCAAAACGAAAGCAACAAATTTACCCGACTGCCAAAATTAACTATCTCTAAATTCTACGGAGATTATACCCAGTGGACAAGTTTTTGGAACTCTTTCAAAGTAGCAATCCACGATAATGAATCTTTAACAAAAATCGAAAAATTTAATTACTTAAAATCGTACTTATGCGGCAACGCTGCACACACGATAGAAGGTTTCTGTATTTCGGAACAAAATTACGACGAAGCTGTTGAAATTCTTAAAAACAGGTTTGGCAGAAAAGATATCATTATAAACTCACACATGCAAAAAACTCCTGAATCTTACCCCAGTAACTAAAACCAGTGACATATTAAAACTTCGTAAACTTTGTGACACTATAGAAACCGAAATACGCAGCTTAAGATCGTTAGAAGTCACACCAGATAAATACAGTTATATGTTGATTCCGGCAATAATGAAAACACTGCCTTCTGAGATAACTTTAGAGTTTAATCGTAAATTTAATCAGTTTAATCATCATCCTTTTTTAATGTTCATAAGTTAATGCAATATATTCGATCGGAATTAGAATGTCGGGAAAGAAACCATCTTTTACTCTCTACCCATAAATCAGAAAACACTTCCTGTGCTTATAAAGAGAAGAAGGGAGGGAAGGAGAGTATAACGTCTTCTGCTTACCAGCTCTTGGCGCCAGTTAGTGAAAACAAAACTACTAATTGGTGTCTGTTCTGTAATACATCTAAACATGTTACTGAAAAATGTGAGTCATTGACAGTTGATGAGAAGAGAAATTTATTGCGTAAGCAAGGAAGATGTTTTTTATGCTTGAAATCGAAACATCGAATGAAGGAATGCAAAAGTGGTGTCGTTTGTTCCAGATGCAAGGGCAAGCATAATCGTTCTATATGCTTTCAGGCTGAGAAAGAACTAAAAGAAAAAATGACAGTGTACAAGATTCGCATGTTCTTTCAACATTCTCTGGGAATAAAATTAAAACCATTTCGCTTCAAATGTGTTGCGTAACACTCCGAACAAATACGCAGTCGGTTTTTATAACAGCTCTTCTGGATTCAGGTAGTATGCGTTCTTTCGTGGCAAAGGAAATCGCGAATAAATTGAAACTTCCTATTATTCGATCAGAAACTCTTTCAGTATTTACGTTTGGAAATAAAACACCCATTAGAAAAACATTTAACGTTGTTAAGATAAAGTTAGAGAACAAGGAAATACCGAATTCGAAAATCGAAATTGAAGCCCTCGTGACTGAACAAATTTCAAGTTCTGATTTACCACCTCCTAATGTGAACAAACACATTATAGGCAAACAATTAGAACGTTTACAACTCGCAGACTCTTGGGATTGTAAGGAAAAAATAACTCTTTTGATAGGAGCTGATTATTATTATGATATAGTGACTGGGAAACTTAAACGTTTAGACAAACATTTAGTAGCTGCAGAAACGCTATTCGGTTGGTCTCTGCTAGGTTACACTAAAGGTACAAGGTGCACTTCTACAGCCTTTAATATTGTAGTTGAGGAAGATATAATATCTGATCAGATAAAAAACTTTTGGGAGCTTGAAAGTTTAGGTATAAAGCCTGAAAATGAATCATCTGATCCATTGGAAGATGCTATAATGGAAAAATTCGAATCGGAAATTTTATACAAAAATTCTCGTTACAAGGTTAGGCTGCCATGGAAGTCTGATAGAAAATATGAGTTACACAATAACAAAGCGGTTGCGGTGAAACGATTTGAGAAACTCATAAAGCGATTTCAGAATAACCCCGAACTTTTTTATTCATACCAGACAGTTTTACAAGATTAGTTACAACAAATCTGGTGCATCGGCCGGGAATCGAACCCGGGCCGCCCGCGTGGCAGGTGAGCATTCTACCACTGAACCACCGATGCACCAGATTTGTTGTAAATAATCTTGTAAAACTGTCTGGTATGAATTAAAAAGTTCGGGGTTATTCTGAAACCGCTTTATGAGTGACATAAAGCAGGCTTTTCTGCAGATAGAAGTAGATGAGAAAGACAGAGATGTAACACGTTTTTTGTTTACAGAAAACCCATTCGAAGATCCACAAAATTTCATAACTTACCGATTCACTCGTGTGCTATTTGGCGTAAATAGCAGTCCGTTTTTATTGGCTGCAGCCATTAAACACCATTTGAAACAATATAAGAAAACCTACCCTGCCACTTGCGAATTCCTAAATGATCATATTTATGTAGATGACATCATTGGAGGACACCAAAATGTTGAACTTGCTTTCAATACCAGTTTAGAAAGCATCAGCATTTTTAGAGATGTCAGTATGATTCTACATAAATGGTATACCAATTCTCAAGAACTGCGCGAACTGTGGATTAAAGAAGGTATTGAATGCGAAGAATCTCCTCAAATTTTGGAAACTAGAAACTCTCCATTGAAAGTGTTAGGAGTCGCTTGGGACAATGAAAATGACTCAATTTACTTTGATGTCAAAAACTTGATAACATTTCTGTCAAAACAAGTTAATACTAAACGTTTTGTCTTAGAAGCAATAGGACGAATTTTTGATCCTGTAGGTCTATTATCTCCGTTTGTACTTAGAATCAAAATCATATTGCAACAAATCTGGGTACTTGCTTTAGACTGGGATGATGAACTACCAGAAAATTTATGTTCTGTATGGAAAAAATGGTGCAAAGAAGTTTCCAGTTTGGACAAAATCGGTATTCCACGATATTATTTTTCTGCAATTGGTAATAGTGATGTGGAAAGGATTGAACTGCACTGTTTTTGTGACGCTAGCAAAAAAGCGTATGGTACAGTAGCGTATCTGCGTATAATTTCCAGTAATGAACAAATATTTACGGTTTTTGTTGCTTCCAAGACTAGAGTAGCGCCTCTAAAACCGCTCACCTTACCTAGGTTGGAACTTATGGGAGCTCTTTTATCGGCTAAGTTAGGCACTAGCATCGTTAAAGTTTTGAAGTATGCTATTTTTTAATATATCTGATTTCGGTTTGGATTTATATTGGAAGAAAAGAAATCAAGGTACAAAATGAAAGAGCCATTTTTTAATTAAAATCAAGAAAATAACACTTGTTCATGACATTTTGAGGAACTTTGAAATTTCAAGGCTAAACCCGTAACGCTCGGAGGGAACCGCTCACCTTACCTAGGTTGGAACTCATGGGAGCTCTTTTATTGGCTAAGTTAGGCACTATCATCGTTAAAGTTTTGAAGTTACAACTTTCTTGTTTTTTCTGGACTGATTCGAAAATCACAATTTTCTGGATAAAGGACTGTGCAAAGAAATTTAAGCTTTTCGTTAAAAATCGTATTCAAGAAATACAAAATTTAACATCCCCAGAAAATTGGCATTACTGCCCCGGAAAAAGTAACCCAGCTGACTTGGCTTCGAGGGGAGCTAAACTTCATGAGCTGAAAAACAATCCTATCTGGTTTCATGGGCCAGAATGGCTTAGAATGTCGTCTGAATTGTGGCCTCGACAGAACGAAGAAAAACCTATGGTTGAAGAAGAATTAGAATATCGCAAGAACATTATTGATATTAATGAATTTGCGTGCACGGCAGTTGAAGAAAGGCTAATAAACATCTCAAAATATAGTAATTTAAGAAAATTGTTGAGAATAACTAGTTGGATGACGCGATTCATTGGTAAAATTACGAAAACGAACCATTTGACAGGTTCATTAACAACCAAAGAATTAATAGATGCTGAAAACTATTGGATTGGATCTGAACAAGAATGCTTTTATCCCAAAGAAATCGAGTCTCTGAAAAAGGCAAATAAAGTCGGAAAAAAATCATCTTTATATCTTTTTGATCCCTTTTTAGACCAGAATGGGATACTGAGAACAGGTGGAAGATTAGAACATTCTAGTTTGTCACATGATGAAAAACATCCTGCGATTCTTTCAAGAAACTCCTGGCTAACGAATTTAATAGTAGAAAGTACACATGTTAAAATGATGCATGGAGGAGTAGCAACAACCTTAGCTGAAATTCGTAGTCGTTTTTGGATCCCAAAAGGACGTCAGTTTGTCAAGAAGGTAATAAACAAGTGCCTTATATGTAAAAAATATTCATTGAAATCTGCCGACCAGACCACTTCTCAGCTTCCAGAAGATAGAATCAATGAGACGCCGCCATTCTACGTTTGCGGCATAGATTTTGCTGGACCGATTTACGTAAAAAACGTCGAAGGGAATCAAAAAGCCTATGTAGCATTATTTACTTGCGCTACCACTAGAGCCATACATCTGGAACTTGTACCGAATCTCTCTACGGATTCTTTCTTGATGGCATTCAAAAGATTCACCTCTAGGAGAGGCAATTGTCGAGTAATTTATTCAGATAACGCAAAAACTTTTAAAAAGGGAAGAAAGGAACTCGAAAATTTCTCTAAACTGTTGTCAAATGAGAACTTCCAAGATTTTCTGTCGAATAAGAAAATCGAATGGAAGTTTATAATAGAAAGAGGGGCTTGGTGGGGAGGCTTCTATGAGAGATTAGTAAAATCAGTGAAAGAATGCTTAAGGAAAATTCTCGGTAAAGTCTTGCTAACGTCTGAAGAATTGTCAACGGTTTTAGCACAAATGGAAGCTGTTTTGAATTCTCGTCTATTGACCTATGTGTACAGTGACCACAAGGAACCACTGCCACTGAAACCAGTCAATTTCTTGATTTTCGGAAAAAAAGATTCTACACTACCTATCAACTTTAACTCCATTGTTAAAGATGGCTCTACCAAGTTCTCTCTGACCAAAAGAAAGATTTATCAAGATTTATTGGTTAGGCAATTGTGGACTAAATGGAAAACACAATATTTAATGGATCTTCGGTCAGCTCGTCAATTAGAGAATCCTAACTTTTATGATGATCTCAAAGTTGATGATCTCGTCTTAATAGAAGGGAATAATAAGTACAAACTTTTGTGGAAGTGTGGCAGAGTAATAAAGGTTTTTCGTGGTCGTGACGACAAAGTCCGTTCCTGTGAACTAAAAACTGCTGATGGAACAATATAAGACGACCAGTTGAATTGTTATATACTTTAGAACTTTAAAAACAATTTTTATTATTTAGTAATATGCGTTGATTCAATATGTTTTTGTGCTATTGTTTATTTTTGCTATTTTTGTTTCATATGATTACGTATAGCTTAGATTTATTGAATTAGTGTCAAAATTATATTTCATATTAACATTCATTTTTATAGAATTTAGTATAATTAGTATAGTTTGAGGATATTTTCTATTCATTTAATATACTTATTAATTGTTTTATAATTATATGTCAAAATACTTATTGATATAAATTTGATTGTTGTTAGATTAATGTGAACTCTTGACAGAGTTCAGGTGGGGAGTATGTGGAAATTATTTTGATTAATTGATAGATAGATGGCGCTAGCGTTTCGTGTGAAACGTGACATGCCTTTTTTGAATTTTGGCAGACTCTCCACCGGGAGCTCTATGCATAGGTAGATAGATAGATTCATGCGTAGCTTCGCACATTAGTCGAATAGGAACAATGAAGTTCCTATTAAAATATTTGATATTTCGATTGGCATGAGTTTTTCGATCTTTTATAATCAGTGCAAATCTGTAAGTGATTACTTGTAAATAATGTACATATTAAACTTTACGTTTTTAAAATTACTCAACCTTTGATTTCTATGACTCTTTGAATTTTTGAAACAACTGTTGAAGAAACTAATCATCAGTTCAGAAACAATACTAGAAAGAAATATCAATTTAAATCGCAAGATGTGACTATGGGACCTATCGAAAAGAAGCACTGAAAGCAAAAATTCTGTAAATATGACAAGGTTATTATTCATAAGATTACGTATTTGATTGTAGTTAATCTTAAATATACAGGGTAATTTCATGATATCCGGCCAAAGTAGAAAAGCAGGTATAGAGATTGAAATTAAGAGATTGTTTGCGAAACTGATGCATGTAACGTGTTCAGAAGTATGACCACCATTATTTATACAACATTCGCTCTCGTACACTTCCCGGGGAATACGCTCTAATGATTAGTGATTTGTCAGTTATCTACTTAACAACCGTTTTCTGAACATCCTTTAACCATCCTTTAAATAGCTGTTCCATTTCGTTCACACATCCCACATCAGTGGGGTCCAAACGGTGCATCATGTTTCGAAAATAACAATTTTATAAAAATGTGTAATTTTTCGAATGACTTTTGTGTTTCCAAATGATGAGGAAAATTAATACGAACCTGTGAAACATTCACTAATAAAACGTAAATAAGGTTTAAGTTCAAAATAATTTTATTTAAAAATTTAGTATGTAAAGAAAATCACATGCTAATAAACTAATTACTAACAGAAATATTATAACTGTTAAATTGCTAAGTATCTCATTCAGTACATCATTAAGTTATTAACTTGCTTGTTAGTGAGAGATTCCATTGTTAATGTCCTCTGACAACTTATTAAAATTTAGCGTATTTTATAAATTCTGATACACACCTTACCTGCACCGTGTTATTTTTTCATATGCTCTGAAGTAAATATATTTCTTTACTTGCTTTTTATAATTTTAATTTGTTAAGAAATCTGCTCAAAGAGGTATTTGGCTTCAAAAACGCATTCACTGTTAGCGCGCACCTAATTATGTTTTTGTATTTAGTAGGATTCCGTTAGATTAAAACTTCATCACTTTTCTTTTGTGTGCTTTTGAGTGTTATATCAGTATCAAGACAATAATATCTAATACAGCCAATGATTTGTTGATTAAACAAAATTTTTCCGTTGGAGAAGTCACTTGTGTTATACTTAATACGAAGAAAGGAGTTAAGATGAAAATAAAATGGCTTCATAGAAAACATGTTTTGTGATTCTCTTTTAAATTCTGAGCTAAATAACAGGTTTCAATATGCTTAGATGGATGATAGTCGAAAATAAGTTCAAGGGCTAGAATGAGAATAAATGTCGGAAAATGTTGCTAGTCTTTCTCTAATATGTTGTTTTTCCATAAATCGATTTTAGCCAGAAAAGCACATACTTCTCATCACTTCCGATACGTAGTTTTATTTTCCTTATAGGGTGGTATTTAGGCGCTGAGTTTTGCAAAGATATCGGTTAAAATTGTAAAGTCAGCAAACCACTTCACGTCATCCAGTTTTTGATCATAATTGTTTTTGGATATGAGAAAAGTTTTAATCTCTGACAGCATACCAACAAATCTTGCCTCTCGACTCAGCCACGTTGCCTCCAATATGGCAAATTATATCATCATGCTCGTTATCTAGCTTATCAAGCAAAGTTTTAGACAGTCAAGGATTCAAAAGCCGTTGTCGGATAAAATTTACAATAATAGTTGTAGAGTGATTAGGATTTTTGAAGTAAGAAACACGAAAAATAAGTAATGCCCTCGCCGGAACTCGAAACTGGACCTCTCGAATATGCACCGAGTGTCCTACCGTTACACCACGGAGGCATGAAGAAGGGAGGGAAAAATATCTTACACGGTCACGTGACTGAGGTTGAGCTTTGTAAATGCCAAATTTTCTTTATGAATAACAAACACAGTTGTATTACTAAATATGGAAAATATGACATCCCTTTTAGAGAGCCCAGTAAACCCAGTATTATTCCCGATCACTGCCGGCGTAAAATGGGTCATGATTGAAACCGTTCTTTTTTTATTGGCAAGTTCTCATTTATCGTTAAGTACACCTTAGTTGGATTCTTAGTAGTTTTTAATACCTTCATGCCCTCGAGTGCGTTTTTCCAAAGTCAACATTATTAACAATGCTGTTTCGAAGGAGAACTCAATGAACACCATTCTCGTGAACATCAGAAGTTGCGGTGAGACAGTAACATCAGTGGTTTCATGAAACTGCACTTAAAAATGCGCACATTCTTCCGAATTAGATTCTCTTGTATGTAGATATTACTCGCCATATCGTCTAGCCATCGTGTTTCGTGATAGAGGCATATCTTTTATAGCTGAGAGTGCTTCCTTTTTTATTTTTTAAATTCCTGAAATAAAGGCTGACATTGCCAGCATAGCTCCTTCACGATGGCCCCGTCCGAATATGCCTTTTTATTTGATGCAAGACCATAACTTACTCTGAAGGCTGTTTCTGTGTGATACTTTGCTTGATTTTTAAGAGTAAAAATACTGCTTTGTTGAGCTTATAGAGTAAATTCAATGGCTCAACTTCATATCTACCTAAAAGAGACCTAAGTGGATATTTAAGATTAAGATCCTTATGAAGGATTTTATGATGACGTCCAATATTCCATCATGTGTGTACCGCTACTGAAGCACAGCACAAGTAACAAGGTGCTTTTTCGCCGAAGTTTGTAAATAATAGCTCTTCCTGCCATTCGTTGTTGAAATGGTAAGGTTTCATTCGCTTTGGTAGTCCTAGCACGTCACTACTGTTAATAAGCACATCATAAATTATATGATGGTGCTGGTCTATGTGATTATTACAAAGCCTCGAGGCTATCTGCCTAAGGGGAGGGATCCTTCGTGAAGGATTTTCTAGGGGATGCTGACTCGTATACACATTACACATGGGAAAAATCACAAAGGCGTCCATGTAACCAGCGTGTTTGCGGGGTTCGAGCCTCGGGCCGAACTGCCAGAATTCAGCGACTTTACCGCTCGGCCGCTGGTAAGACCCTTAATTTATATGAAATAATTAAAGCGTTATTTTAAAACTCACCAGAAACAGCGCAGTTTGGTAGCCATTACCGCGAACGTTTATCAACTTATTTCAACTCAAATGATGACTGACGAGACCTGACCGCATGGTCGTTAGATCATTCATCGTTTGTGGGGATGTGCAGCGGCGCCAGAAGCGAGCGGGGCTTATGTTACAGCAGGCATTCTAATTCTGTTCTGTCGCGCAGATAAAATCACGGAATCGAGACAGAATAAACACGATAAAACGCGAGTAGCTGAACATAAATGGAACACCTCTCTATACGTGTAATTATACACTTTTATGGTTGCTTCTTACATTGGAATAATAATAAAATGTTTAGCTCATAGCGATATTGTGATTTTGGCTAGCGCGTGCCTTGCGTGTTATCAGGCGCCCACAAGCCCCCGGTTGGACATCACTGCCTTAGATAAAATGCATGTCAATGAACGGTTTCTTATAGCGATTTACTCTACTCAAAAACCGCACTAATGAGAATTTAGCCAGCTGGAATCGCTCTCACCTACCAATTTCAGTAGCGCTGTTACCACTTCAACTCCCCATTTCCGAACACACATTCCACTACAGGATCTATTTATTTTGATCTTTCCTGCCTGCCTCCACATTTTCAGCAAATATTTTAGAATCATTCTGTCTGAACATGATATTAGGGAAAAGGAAAGGAACGTTTTAATCGACTTTTTACACTAGTTTGAATTTAATGAATTTGTTTAAGTTCTACTGCAAATATTGTTTTTAGTACTTTATTTATAAATTTTTTATATTTTTTTTAAAGTTGTTACTTCATCACTAATATTTATTCTTCTGTTATTTATAGTGTGTTCTGTTTACTTGAATCCTGATTTTTTTAATATATTACTTTATTTTCGAGATGAAAGGTTCTTGAAAATACTGTTAACATTATTTCTTCTGTTGACTATTATTGTTGGGTTACACCTCTTACCGTTTCTTAATATGTGTCCTTGAAATAGCCGCGATTTTGAGTTAACTATGGACATAATCCCTTGTATTAATTCGGGTAATCAGGTGCAAATCTAATCATAATTATAAAAATTACGATTAATAGATGTAGCGAGCTGTAGCGAGTTGTAGATGACTTCCTACTGTGTCTGTTGTTTGTATAACTACCTGAGAGCTTTGCTTATCTCTTATGGAGTAGTGGTAGACGTCAGTAAAATTTAATTTTGTACTTGCTGACATTTTCGGTAAGATTTAATTTCATCATTCGTCGGTTAAAGAATGCTGAATTTGAAGGTAGTTAATTATCGCGTCTGGAGTATATAGTTTAGAGACTTATTGCGTTATAATTACAGGGCCTTGTTAAATAAGTTTCAATCCTTTATTTACTTGCAAACAGATGGGATTGTTGTTTTAATTTATTTTTAATTTTGTAAGAAACTGGACGGGTGGTTACTAATTACTCTTTAAACCATTATTCTACTTATTTATGTGTTTATTAAAATCGAGTGAAATTTTGTGTGACAGATATAACTCTCTTAAATCAGGTACACTGCGCAAAAGAATAAAATCGGACAGTTCTGTATCTCCCGTTCTACTGGACCTATTGACGAAATTCAAATTGCGTTTTTCAGGTCTGAAATGCGCAACTTAGGCTACATATTAGATTATATATAGCATTGTCCTAACATAGATATTTTGACATAAAATCTGACTTTTTCTAAAATAACATACCATTTTTTTCCATATTTCGATTCTACTACTCAAATTATGCTTAAATATTAAATTTTGTAATTTCTTGGTGAGAAATGTATGGAGAAATTAAAAAATTTATCTTCACGGATTTTTTTCAGTTTGCGCCAAGAATAATTCACTTGTCGAACTTCTTAATTTATAGCAAACTATTTTTCTTTCCTTTTTTTCACTGTCCACAAGAGGAAAAAAAGTCATCGTTCTTAATAATTTGAATAGACTGCGTAAAGCACATTTCCGTTATAATGGCTTATAATAAATACGCCAAATTTCAAAACGCTCCAAAATGTAAATTCACGTATAGCTTACGAAATTTTGAATAAAAAACTCTAATTTGTTTGCAGGTATGCTCAGAAATACATCTACCTTAAAGTGATGGCAAAATATCATAGGTTATAATTCGAAATGGTTTTCGAAAAGTTTATAAAAATTATTTAAGAATACAAATTTTAAAAGTAAATCATAAAAGATCCGCGAATTTCATTTGCAATGAACATAAATTTTGGAATATGAAAGGAAGAAATATACAAGTTTAATAAAAAAGAGATATTAATAAATTGATACCAAATTCAATTAACATGGACGAGCTAACATTTGAAGAGCTAATTTTATAAAAACTACTCGGGCGAGCTTTACAAAACTTGGCAGTTTGGCATAATTTGAGTCGTAGAATCGAAATATGGAAAAGAGATTGGCATGTCATTTCAGAAAAAGTTCGATTTCGTGTCAAAATACCCATATTAAAACAATGCTATATATAAATCAAATACATATACTAAATCGCGCTTTCGAGACATGGGAAACTCAAGCTGAATTTCTTCAATTGGCCCAGTAGAACGGAAGATATAAAACTGTCTCTTTTTTTCTTCCAGTGTAGAAGTTAGCCAATGCTAAATCAGAAAAGTAGTTAAATAGTAGAACTGAGGTTTGGTTTTCCGATTTCCTGAAATTTTAATGGGTAAATACTATTTTAGACAAGGTGCAAAATATGGGAAAAAAGCTGTGTAATTGTGTTTCAAAAGACAAGCACTGCAAATAAGCGGAAATTTGGATATTGTAATTTTTTTAAAGTACTTGCTTAAAAAATTATTATTTTAATGAGATATTTCGATATAAATGGCTACATGCAATAATCGATATTCAGATTCAGTGTCTTGAGATAGCTTATTTTAAAGCTTTGTTACATAATCCTTTATTTACACATCTAGAGATATGTATACTTAAGTATTCTTAAATTTATATTTTGAGTGAAATATACCGCATTTCCGTGATCCTACATTACACGACGAATTTTTATCTCTCTTTCTTGAGAAAAAAGCGAAAACCTTTTCCCTTTGGTAATGAGCCAAAGTCATTAAATTCGAGCAAACAATAAAAGCAAAATAACCCATTTAATCGAAGTTAATTGACCAAGCTGTTGAATAAAACGTGACAAACCTTGATACAACAACTTCTCGTTAACACTTAACATCCCCTAATTCATCAAATAAAAAGCTAAAACCTATTGTTTTTCCAACCCCTGAACAAAATTCTTAACATCTTCTAAAGCAATGCGATAGAAAATGTATACCATTCTCATACTTTCGTTCCTCTTTCACCCAAGATAAACGAAAGTATTGCTCGTTCAGTACTCCCGAAACAATTAGGAGTACACCAAGCTCCTGGAAACAAAAGACGCCCCGACGTTTTCTTCCTGCAAAGACGAGCTAAAATTAATTAGGTGTCGGAGCAGAGATTTAATTAGCTATTCTTCAGTCTTGCAGCCGCCCGACTCTTTGCTGTAATAACATCTTGACACGCTGGAACTTGCTGTTGTAACTAATGTACGTCTGTCCGTCTTTCTGTGCCTAGAGAGGAAGTTGGATTGTGCTTCTTGTCGTTATTTCCTGTGTGCTGGAAGCAATCAGAGCACGGTGAGCGACGTCGGATTTGAAGTGAATGGCCGGCTTGAGTGTCAAAATCTCGTTAGGTTTCGATTTCGGGTGTGTTATTTTGTTGCTCGGCGTTTCAGACGTTTAGCGGAATGTGTTCCCATTTCCAGGAAAATATGAATGTCTTTTAGTATGTTTCAGATTTGATGGATAAAATATTGATTGTTAAAATATAATTCCTTCACAGGGAAAGATTTCAGCTCTGGAATGTTATAAAAATAAATTTTAAAAAAATGTATGTCGATATACGCATAAATGCATAAGATGAAATCAATGTTTCAGTAATTTTTATTTGTTATCTGATAACAAAAAAAATTGCTGTTTGGAAATCATACCTTCAGTCGGTCGCCTTTCAGTTTGCAACCAAAATACATTTGGTTGCAAAGGCTGTAAACTTCTGTTTGCAACGCATGCCATGAATCTGAGGTAACTCTTATCACAGAATGATAAAAATATCCAATTTATTCACCTCCTTTTTTAATTAGAAATAATTTTAGCGAAGTTCTTCCTAATTTTTGATGCCATAATTTGACATTGAATTATTTGCTTGGATATTTATCGAACACGCGACCTAGAAAGTGTTATCATTTAAAGGGGCATAAGATCTTTAATTTTTTTCCACGCTGCTTGGCAAATATCAGTTTTTTTTTCAAAATGTTGCCGTTTGACAGGTATCAGGTCTTTAATTTAGCTTTCAAATTAAAACTATACTTGCTTAACAGTTTTAGTGATTTAAAGTAATAAATGCACTCACTCTTGATTTACTTTGCTCTCCGCCATCCATGAACTTCGATCTGTAGGATGCGGTCATTTCAGATCCATTAGTGATACTTAATTGCAGGTCTCTCTGACCTTCCGATTTGGCTTGATCTTAATAAATCTGTTTCCCATCCCTCTGAAAAAACTTTTAAAATATTTAATTTGGAATACATACGATGCTGACTTTATAAATATTTTCTCATTACTGCACCCGATAGAAGATATTTCTGTCACTATATAGTATATGCCACAGTAACTAATATTTATCCTATAAAGTATATACAAATATAATTTTTTCGGAAGGCAGGGACAGTGAATAGTATCACAAATTAAGAAACAATGAGAGACGGCCTTTACAAAGACCTAAGGAGATATGTGCCGTCCTTTTTCTATTTCGTGTTATCATTTGCGTTCTTTTATTTGGAATGATACTGCTTACAAGTTTTATTTTTACTAAAAGCCCAGAAGGGCTATTAGTCTCGAAACGGCATTTTGCGTCGAATTACTTAAAGCGTTGAATCAGTTTTCAGTGATTCAACGCTTAATAAAAAATTTCAAGAATAAAAACTTCTCTTTCATCACAAAGAAAGATTGCCACATTATATTTATTTATTAAAACAGCATAACTTGCATCGAAGGTTCAGTAGGTTCGGTTCACATCTCAAACTCCTCTACTTACTCATTAACAAAACAGAAGAAGCGCCCTCTATCGGCATTACAGTTAATGTTATGGGGAATTTATCAACACTCCCCACCTGATAATTTTTACAAAATTATCATTATATCAGCATACAAAAAAATATAACAAATGTAAGAAAACTACTTACATATCAATATCAGATACATTACCTGATGCAAACATAAGCAGCAAAAAGAAAAAGAAAGCTATAAAATCAACAAACAATTAATAGCATAAAAATTCAAAAGTTACTCAAAAAGTAAATATTAACTTGAATTATAAACAGTAAATTATTAGAATTAACTCAAGTAATTAACTAAAAATTATTTAGATAAACACAGACTATAAATGTTAAATAAAAGTTGATAGTTCAGTTCATTTTCAGTCTGATAGTTCAAGACGGTATATTAACTGCACAGGTCTCTTAAAGTCCCCTCTTTTAGTTTTCACCATACATGATCTAACAAGACCATCACGTCCTTTAAACACTTGAATTATTCGACCTAAATTCCACAAGAACTTAGATTTTGTTGTTCCCTCAAGTAAAACTATATCACCAACGTTAAGATTCTTCTTACTTTCAGGAGTATCGAAGAAATGAGCATTTCGTAAATTGAGAAGGTATTGATTTTTCCATTTTTTCCAGATATGTTTTAGAAGTGTTGTTTGATATTGTTTTCGTTTCAGTAGACCTTCTCTAGTTGGAGAAGTATTCAGGATTTCAGCAAAATTACATGGATATTCAATTGTATGTCCGATCAACAGAAAATCAGCCGGTGTAAGCGGTTCAGGTTCATGCAAGTCATTATAAACATATGTCAAAGGTCGTCTGTTCACAATATTTTCAACCTCGGTCAACACAGTCATAAATTCTTCAAAATTTAGTTGAGCTCTGCCTAAAATCTTTTTCAGAGGTTCCTTAATGCTCTTCATAAGACTCTCGTAGAAGCCTCCCCACCATGGGGCAAGTTCAACGATAAATTTCCAGGTAAAGCCTTCATTTGCTAGAAAATTTTGAAAGTCTTGTCCTTTAATTATACTGTAAAAATATTGCAAATCTTTAGCAGCATACCTGAAGGTTTTCGCATTATCCGAATAAAAGGTACGACAGTTGCCTCTTCTTGAAATGAAACGTCGGAGGGCCAAAATGAATTTGTTTGCAGACATGTTGGAAACAAGTTCCAGATGTAATGCCCGTGTAACGGCGCACGTGAACAATACGATGTACGACTTCTGACTCCCATTTCCAGATGTAATGTAAACAGGACCCGTGAAATCCACACCGGTAACGTAAAAAGGTGGTGTTTCTGTAATCCTCTCTTTGGGTAATTGAGCTGTCATTTGTTTCGCTGGTTTTGCTGCATATTTTCGACATATCAGACAGCTTCCTATGACTTTCTTCACCAATTGGCGGCCTTTAGGAATCCAAAACTTCTGTCGCATTTTTGTTAAAGTTGTAGCCACCCCTGCATGTAGAACGTTGTTATGTTCTCTTTTTACAATTAATTCAGTAAATCTGGAGTCTTTAGGAAGAAGAACTGGATGTTTTTCGTCGACTGTATACTCAGTACCTTCTAGTCTTCCTTTAATTCGAAGAATTTGGTTTTTATCAAGAAATGGTGCCAAGCTGAATATACTAGAGCTCGGAGAAATTGATTTGCCAGATTGAAGTGCCTTAATTTCAGGTGTGAAGAAATCCATCTGAGCTTTGCGAACACAAAATACTTCAGCATCCTGAATTTCAGAAGCACTTAATGGTCCACTATTAGCTGATAGTTTTCTTGCTTTAGCAACAAAACGTTTGATCCATGCCACAATTCTCAGAAATTTCAACACGCTACTAAATTTTCTTATGTCTAATAGTTGTTCATCTTTTTTCACAATAACGTCACAAACAAATATCTTAGTACGGCGTTCTAATTGTTCATCGTTCTCTATGTCAAAATTCTGTTGAATTGGCCAATTAGTACACTGATTTTGTAACCATTCTGGACCATACCACCAAAGTGAACAATTCTTCAGATAATTCACGCTCAAACCTCTGGTTAATAAGTCTGCGGGATTTTCTTTACCGCTACAGTGTTTCCAATTAGTGGGATTCGTCAAGGTTTGAATTTCTGCAACTCTATTGGAGACAAAGGGTTTCCAGTTCCTAGAAGATCCTTTGATCCAATGTAATACGATCTGTGAGTCTGTCCAGAAATATACATGTTGACAAATATGATTAAATAATTTAGTTAGATATTTTGCAATTCTTGCTGCAGTAACTGCTCCCATCAATTCTAACCGGGGCAGTGTTAAGCTTTTGAGAGGAGCTACTCGAGTTTTCGATAAGATGAAACTTGTTTTAATTTCACCAAACTTATTTATGTATCTAAAATATGCTACACTTCCATATGCATTATTACTTGCGTCACAAAATATATGTAAAGAAATGTCACTATTTAGCCTATTAACATTCTGAAAATATTTTCTGTCAATCGACATCCCTTGTAAATGAGTTATTTCTGCGAGCCATTTTTGAAATTCAGTTTCAATATCTTTTGGAAGTTGCTCATCCCAATCAAGACCTTTTACCCAAATTTGTTGCAGCAGGATTTTAATTCTAATCACAAACGGAGATATAAATCCAGTAGGATCATAGATTTTAGCTGCAACTTGTAACACTGTTCTTTTAGTATATGACACACAGCTAATTAAAGATGATTCTAAAGACTTTAAATCTAGTCTAATAGAATCGTTTTCTGTATCCCAATTAAGACCTAAAATTTTAGCTTGTGTAGCGGAATCATTCATGGATAAACCATTTTTTAACCACATGTCCTTTAACTTCTTAGAATTTGTATTAAATTTACGTAAATTCATACTCGCGTACTTTAAAATAGTTACTGCATCCGATGACAGCTGATACGCCCTTTCTACTGTATTTGCTCCATAATACAAATCATCAACATATAAAGATGAATTGAGCATTTCATAACTTTCGGGTTTTTTAGTGATGTATTTTTTAATATGGTGTTTTATTGTAGCTGCTAGAATGAATGGACTGGTAGTAATCCCAAATGGTAAACGTGTCATGTTCATAATTTTGAACGATTTCCAATTATCATTTTGAAACCAAAAGAATTTTAAGTATTTACGATCTTCCTCGGCAATACTTATCATGAGGAATGCCTTTTCTATGTCAGCGGAAAAAGCGATATTGTGTTCTCGAAATTTAAGAATAACATCTAATATGTTAGGATTTAAATTAGGTCCAGCTTCTAACAAATCATTTAAGGATTTAGAATTTTCTCCTTTACTTGATGCATCGAAAACAATTCTAACGCGAGAAGTTTCTTTATCTGGTCTTATCACTGCTCTATGGGGCATGTAATAACCTGATTCGAGATCTTTATTCTCATATACTTCAACAATTCCATTTTGTAGCTGTTCTTCAATTATTTTTGTGTATTCTTCACGCACTTCTATATCTTTATCCAATTTAGCTTTTAAAATCTCAAAACGCCTTTTCGCAATTTGAAAATTATTATTTAATTCATCAGGGTTAGATTTCCAAAGCAATTTAGTTTGATATCTACCGTTATTAAAGGATAAAGAATTTTCAAATTGATCAATTATTTGTTTATCTTTCATAGACAATTCTTCACTTTCTGTCAAAATACCAATAGAATCCAATTCCCAAAATGTTCTGATGTCATTATTTATTACCGCGTTCTTCATAACGGCAATATTTTGTGAACAAGCTTCCTCTTTTCTAAATTCTGAACCAGTAATTACCCATCCAAAGACAGTTTTTATTGCGCCTATATGCTTGCTAATTGCGATTTTTTCGTCTAAAATAAATTCCCAGATGTAATCTGATCCTATAAGGATTTGAACATCCAAATATTTATTTCCGTAGCATGAGTCAGCTAGCTCCAAATGACGATTAGTCATAAATTCTGATATTTGTTTATTCGGAGGGGAAATTATGGCGCCAGAGATGCATGGTATGACGAGTGTTTCGATCTTGAATGTGTGGGCGTTATTCCTCGCTTTAATTTCGAATTCTACAACTGGATACTTTTTCTGTGTTGCTTGTTGCATTCCAAAGGAATAAACAGAAAGTAGCTCATAGCGAATAGGTTTTAGTTTAAGAATATTCGCTAAATTTTCATTTACGAAAGATTTTTGGGATCCATTATCCAAAAGAATCCTGGCAATTTTAGAGTTAAACTCTGATTTCGCAACAACTGTGCATGTTTGTAAATAAACATTTTTTGAACATGTCATGCTAGCATTACACTGTGAAACTGAACTGACAATTTCAGAATTAGAATTATTTAACATTTGAATATTATCAGCATTACAATTTAAGTTCAGTGATTCTTTACATTTATCTTCAGGCTTATTCGTTTGATTAATTTTTGCAGAATTATTATTTCGGTTATTACCCAAACAAATGGAACTATGATGACTTCCACTTTTACATTTGAAACAAGAAAGTTTGTTAGAATAACAGTTTTTACTAATATGATACATTCTGAAACATTTAAAACAGCGTTTAGTATTCTTTAAAATTTCTAATTTATTTTGTGGTGACATTTTACATTTAAACGAATCGTGTGGCGCAGAACAGAATATGCATATAGTGTGTGCGGTACTAAATGACATCGCCGAAGGTGTGTTCTGAATCTTCACGAAAGTGTTTCGGTTTTGTAACTTTGCATTTGTATCACTAATTCTTCCTGATGGGGTTTGGAATTTTGTTTCGTATTCATTTGAATGCTTGTTCTTTATTAGAAATAATGTTCTTTCCCTACTTTCAACTTCCGTTTTTAGAATATTAATTATTCTCGAAACCTTCCAATCTTCATCTGATTCGCATTTTTTAGTAATATCTAGAACAATATCTTGCGGTAGTAATTTAATCAGTATATTACACAATAGAGATCCATAAGTTTCTGAATTTACCCCTAATGCTTCTAAATTACGAACTTCTGTTTGACAAGTATCTAACAGTTCTCTAAGCAAAGAGACATCTGATGATTTCCTAACAGGTGTTAGATTCAGCAACTTAGTTAAATGAGAATTAATAACTAAAGTTCTTTTCCCAAATCTTTCCTTTAAAGTTACTATAGCTGCGTCATAATTGTTGTTTGTCAGCGTAATACCTTTAATTGCATTCGCGGCTATTCCAGTTAAGTATGAATGTAAATAATTAAATTTATCAACGTTAGATAAATCTTCATTTTTGTGTATCAAAGATTCGAACTGGTCCCAGAATCTTTGCCAATCGGCAGGATCACCATCAAATCTTCTTACTGATAATGAAGGTAATTTAACAAATTGTTTTTCTAATTTTAACAAACTAACAGGTTGTTGATGTGTTCTTTGTATAACTGGTTTGCATTTATTAATAGCAACTTTCAACTTACATGTACAATTAATCAATTTTTCATGATACTCATCACATTTAATAATTTCGGTTTCAATTTCTTTAACATCTGTAATTTGACTTTGGATTTCAGAATCAATTTCTTTTAGTTGTTTAGACTTCAAATTTAGTTGTTCTGAAAGTTCTTCCAACTCTTCTTCTTCTATTTCATTTTCTAATATTTTACTTTCGATTTTAGAAATTAATCTTGTTGTAAGAGATCTTAATGCAGTTCGTTTAGCCTTTGCTATTTCCATTTTGAAATCAATTTCTATTCTTTCAAATTAACTTGATATTCTTTAACTAAGTTTCTCTTTCGATTTTAGAACGTTAAGAAGAGGAGTTAGAAGTAATTTGCAATATAAGATTCATATTTAACAATAAAGAATAGTGAAGCTTACCTTGTTGCAGATTAAGATTTAATAATCTTACCCAAATTCACATCCAATTGTAGAGTATCCAATTCATTGAATCAGGAGAAAACTTTCATTTTTCAGAACGAACACAATCGGCATACACTATATGAAATCGAAACACATTCGAAGAACATCAAATTATATTGCATTTTGAAACAAACGACAATCTTCCCGGCCTAGTTCACCATAATAAAAAATTTCAAGAATAAAAACTTCTCTTTCATCACAAAGAAAGATTGCCACATTATATTTATTTATTAAAACAGCATAACTTGCATCGAAGGTTCAGTAGGTTCGGTTCACATCTCAAACTCCTCTACTTACTCATTAACAAAACAGAAGAAGCGCCCTCTATCGGCATTACAGTTAATGTTATGGGGAATTTATCAACAACGCTTAAAGTGATTCAGATTGTTGGCACCAAATATTATCGCCCTGTATTATACTTAAAGAAATTAAGTAATGAAAAATCTGCATGAATATACTATGTATGCTGCTCGCATTCTGAAGAAGCAACCGGGCTTAAAGCTATCAAAAGTTTAATAAGGTAATCCTCCACCTGAACATGGGCACCTGGAAGCCTGAATTTTGAATTTCAAATTTATTTTATTGTCTATGCCATATTTTCTAAACTTTTAACGAATATTTGATTAAAACCTCAAAATCAAACATTTCAGAATCAAACATTTTTATCTCCAATGCGAAAGACCGTCTATCGGAAATTCTAAAAGTACGCTGATTTCAATATTTTTTGCCTAAAGGAGCGTTAACCCAAATGATCTCGAAACGTAACTGCATTTTGCGCATTGAGCGTCCAGTCGTGAACTTTCCTGTCCTTTGTAAGGAGTAAGCCGTGACACTTTTTATTCGAGAAAGAGCTTTCATATTTTGCCTATCTAACTTACATATATAGTATACACAATTAGTGATTTCTTCTCCCTGGAGCGCAAATTACAAAAAAAAACCTATTTACAAAAATCCAATAATTCATGGTTGGTATGATTGTTAATACATTGTATGTCTCCCAGACGATGCAATACAGTCCGTACAACGCCTAGACATGCTGAGTATCAAATTATCGATCTGATCTTGGGGAATATTACACCACTCAAAAAGCAATGTTCTCCGAAGTTCCGGTAGACACGTAGGAGGAGGTTGACGGGCTGCAACTGGTCGGTCAAGCATGTCCCACACGTGCTCTACTGGATTCAAGTCCGGTAAGAATGCTGGCCAGTCCATACGGTTGATATCCTCCGATTGAAGACATTCGCTTACGACGTTTGCACGGTGAGGACTGGCGTTGTCATCCATAAACACAAATTATGCGCCCATGGCGCCCCGAAACAAACGTACATGTTGTTCCAGAATGACCTTCCGATAGATTTGGCTTGTCATGGTTCCAATTTAAACATGCAGGTCAGGTCTGGAACCCAGAATAATTCCACCCCAAACCAGCACTCCTGCACCACAGTAACGGCGTCGTTCAATGATGCTTTCTTGGTGGTAACGGGTACCTGGAGCTCTCCATATGAAAGTCCGGCGAGAATCAGACTGCAAGCTAAACCTGGATTCGTCGGAAAACATCACACAAGCCCACTGTTGCGGTGTCCACAATGCATGCTTTCTACTCCAAGCTAACAGCAGACGACAGTGAGTTGCAGTACGTGGAACGCATCTGACAGGTCTACGAGCATATAGACCAATCTGCCCTAAGCGTCTGTACACGGTCTGCCTTGAAATTGTCGTACCAGTGGCTGAAGAGAGCTGACGAGACTGGTCTGAGGCTGTGCTCCGCCTGTTTCTTTTGGCAGTAACTGCCAAATACCGATCCTCATTCGGCATTGTAACTCTGGGGCGACCTGTGTTGTAACGTCTACTCACATTACCTTCAACTTGGAATCGTTGCCAAATCCTGGAGATGACATTTTCGGCAATTCCAAGTTCGTCTGATACTTCCAGTTGGGTACGCCTACATTCCAGACGGCCGATAATTCTACCGCGTAAAAAGTCATCCAAATGCGTCCTTTGTGTCATAACTATTCGGTTACGGCACTGAAATGCTTATAAAGCGCCTGCGAACAATTTTACTTCTTTGCCTGTATTCCTTATATATCACTCTCTTACACTGTCGTCATTGTGACGTACCATCGGTGTCATCTGGTTACTTCCTGAAGTTTGCATATGATTCTTGAAGATGTGTGTAGTGATTTTACAGGTGATATATTTATTTTAGAAATCGTTTTCCGCGTGACTCCAAATTATCCTTAATTTATGGACATGAGTGTAGTTATGCTATATTTTGCTCTAAACACTTCAAGAAGTTTAACTGAATATTTTTACTTCGGCTGTCCCTTAATGAGCAAATCTGAAATTTTATTCTTAAAATATCTAGCTTTGTTTGTATGATTAACACGAAATTTAAAAATAGCATTTGAAAACCACTTCATTTAAAACAAAGTCAGGAAGTTACAAATATTTTTGGAAACTCTGAGAAATTTATGTTAAATTTAAAATTTTAAGTAATACTATTTTATGCTATTTTCAAAATAAATACTTTTAATGATATTTTATACGAATGAAGTTTTCGTTATATAATAAATGTTCAATAAATAAGTCGGAGACATTCCGCGGCAAAATAAAAAGTATCCAGTAAAATAATTGTCCAAAATGATAATTTGATGATTACCCGAAATCTAATTGTTCTAAACGCCATGTGAGTAATAAGTACTTTATAGCATATGATGAAATTTTTCGAAAAGTGTTGTATTTATCGAAACAAATCAGTATGGTATACCAAAATGTACATTCTAAGATCACGGTAACACTCACCACTTTAGCCCGTCATGTGAAACGTTCTTTTTATAACACTTTCTTGAATCATTTCGAAAAGTATTTAATCATTTCAAAAGACAGTGATTCAAAGTGCAACCCTGTTTCTAGACTAGTAGGCCTTTTGAGCTAACGTTCCTTTGAACTAAAAAGATGAAATAACATGCCCTCCAAAATTCTCGGTTGCTTTATGGAAAAAAATTGCGGATATAAACAATAACTTCTTCCTTATGATTTTCCATTTATGCCGCCGTTTAGTTCTTTCACCGATGTATAGGAACAGTAAAGTTAATTTACATTTTCATCTATTTTATCTGTTTAATTTAACCTCTTTGCATTTAATCATTTCATTATTTTTTTAACTTATGAACTTGGGCGCGACGCACTGTCAAGCTTACGTAAGGAATCATCTGTAGTCAGGAACCAAAAAATCTATTTTGCCTCTCTTCCTATGGGGACAGATTTTCGGCTTACATACATTTCAGTTGAAGGACACCTTTCAGTTACGAATTAAGTTCGTGAACTGAGGTATCACTGTAATGTTAATCTACTATGAATGACACATAAACATAAAAAGGTACTTTCCTCTAAGCATAGCCATAACTAAAAGCGAATCAAGCAATTAATCAGTCAGCTTAGTTTTACATTTCACAACATTCCTTATGTTTACTACCTTTCATAAATCTGGAATGCAAGTGAAATGGCAGTTTTAATGTATGAAACAAAGAAATAAACTTACGGCTTGACTGGTGTGTTAACAAGAAACTTATAAATGAGTAAGATATCAAAATTATTCTTTTAGTTGCTCTAGGAAAACACATATATTTAACGCATTATCCAAAGAAAATTTGAAAAAAATGAGCAAAATATTACATGATTGCTTATGATTTATCTTAAAATTTAAGCAATTATCATATGAACAATATTTTACCAACAGCAAAAGAGATTAACAGTATAGAACACTAATTCAATATTTTGATGTGCAGGAATGATATTAAGCATAATAAAGCATCTGGAAACAATTACAGAAAGAAACTTAAAGAAAAGAATGAAGTTTAGTAAACATTTAGTAGAATAACTTGTAACTGCGTGCTTGTGAAATGGCATATACAGAGACAAAAGGAAAAAAATATAATGCCTACGTCTTTCGTCAATTTGTAGCCGTCCGCACTAAGTTCTTAACCTTAATTAATAATAATATAGCATTAAAAATTATTATATGAATATAAAAATAGAAATATTAGACAGCAGTTACGATATTTAAGGAAATAGTTGCATTCATAGCGAGTACAATAATTCTAAAATATAAAGGAAATTTGACTTAATGCTGCCACATAATAGCTTTCAAATAAAAATTCTTGGTATAACAACGCCATTTTGAAATATGAAATAAAATTAGAAAATAAAAATTATCTTTTTTTCTCCTGCAATACAGGCATTCTCATATAAACTTTCCGATGACAACTTGCTAACAATGAATTTCGTGGGCTTGTTCTGATGATACTGTCAGACAGGTGAGTTAAGTCACAACAACACACAACACAACACAAAATATAAACCAAAAACCTAAAATTAATATAAAGTAAAACATAAAAATGTAAATAAGGGAAATGCAAAATATAACCAGAAAAAAATGAAGAAATGAAAATGAATTAATTACAGTCGATACAAAATATTAGATTTTATTTTATGGAAAAATTTTAACTCGCAATTTTCGATAACTTCCGTCGATTTGAAAAGTTTAAGCAAGCATGATAGTCTCCATCCCTTTTTGTTAAGCTCATTTCTGGGTTCTTCAATCTATTTTTATTTTACATTAATGGTTTTATCAAGATGAGATTAATGGTGGCGCCATAAAATTTATTTAACGCTGAAGGTCATAATTTTAATATTTTCCCAAAATAAATCCATCATTATATTCTATTTTTAAGTTGAGACAAAAATATGTTCGAAATCGTAATTCTCAAGAACAACGCCCAAAACTGTTAGATTTTCCAGGTTTCGTATAGTAGTAGCAGTTAAAGCAATGTAAAATTATGAAGTATTCACAAATACAACATTGGTTTTGAAAAAAAAATGCGGATGAAATTCGATTTTGCATTAGACCATGTTGTATTTTGTTAATCACAAAGATATGAGATGTATTCCATTTCATTTGCTTTCGTGTATTAGAATAAAAAATAGAAGTAATGATGATTATTTTTCACGAGCAAAACCTATTTAAAAGCTATTATTCAATCAATGCTTCCTAAATAATGGTTTAGGACTATTTCTTTCAGCTTGTAATTACTGTTTAATCCAGAAACAATTTTGCATTTTGATGAAAGAACAAAGATACAACAATAACGTAAGAATTTGAAAATATCACATGTATTTTCCTATACATTTCATTTTAAGCCTGCATATTGCAGTAAAAACTGCGTGCCCTTATTTTCAATGCTTATTGAGCTTTCCTGTGAGCAATGAATAAACTGTTTTATGAAATCTTCAATCAGATTTGGGTTCCATTACGGGATTATGGAAATTCGCTGTTAATTAATAGATTCAGTCTCCATTGCGATATCAAGCTCAGGAAAGAAAGAGGTTTAAATTACAAAGTAAGTGAAGCGTTTAACCACTTTGCTGATTTTTTTTTCTTATTTTCAAGTCATTATCTGCTTAAAAAATAATTAATTAGTTTCGTCCCCCCTTAACAAGAGAGGTATTAGAATTAATTTTATGCACATTCTGGATAGATAACAAAGTCTGAATATACACCGTTGGAAGACGTTTGAAGATAAACTTTTGATCCTATGCATTTATTCAATGAAAGAGAAGAGCTTATGTAAAGCTACAAGAAAATATGTTATGTTTCCTTAACGGAAAATATTTAAAAGAGAGAACGAACTTAGTAACGGAAGTGTGAAGAAAATATGTAGTAGAACTGGATTAAGTATTTAGTTACAGGGAAGAACATGAAGAATGTATTAAATTTTTATGCTAAATTTCTCTTCTTTCTACAGATATCTATGATAAATGTAGTAGAAGTAAAAAAAAAAATGCTGAAAACTTCCAGATTTTATATTATGCCCAGAGGGCAGTTTTTTTATTTATTTACACACACATACACGTTACGAGAACATTTGGATTGAAGCTCCTTCTGCTCAAATATTTAAAAACAGCACATCTTTAAAATTTCCGACAGACAGTCTCGCGCACTGGTGATAGAAATGTTTTATTTCGCACCGTATTGCCACGTCTTGCTTTGAAATCATTGAGATTTTTAATAAAAAATTCATTAAAATTTTACAAAATATGAAAAGATAAGAAACCAAATTTGAAATTTAAAATTTGGGCTTCCAGGTGTCCATTTTTGGGTGGAGGACTACTTTATTCAAAAGTCGATGGCTCTAGACACCGTTGTTTTTTTCCCATTGCTAGAAACATTTATATCACATTCATGCAGATTCTTCATTTTTAAAACTTTTTTTGAATTTAATGCAGAGCGATAGTATTTCGTGGCAACAATTTGAAAAGCGGTTCAACACTTTTAGTTATTCGATACAAAATGCTGTTTCGAGACTAAAACCCTTTCTGGGTTAACGCCTCTTTAGTCTAAAAATAACACTTTCAGAAGATGACAAAAAAAAAAAAAGTTGATTCTCTTCTCAATTAGAACTCTGTCTTCGGAGTGCAACATTATTTGAAAGCGTTTATTTTGAATAATTACACTAAGAGCTATTTTAGGTTATGTTTCTCTCATTTTGTAAGAAATAATTGTAATCTCCTGAACCTTCTTTAAAAATAGAACTTTGATCTTCTTTTTGTAAGCAGGTTTTTTTAACCAATTGTAACCATTATATTTTACACTTAATTACAATATTTTCTAAACATAAGATTAACCAGTTTATTGTAATATTCATTAAAGATACTTTACCTAAATTTCACACAAAATGACTTTCTTGATAACTGCATCAAATTTTCTTTGATCATCATCTCATAATTTTATTACTTATTTTCAGACGTCTAAATAGATGAAAAAAATAGATAAATAAAAATCTCTTTTTTTTAAAATAGTTGTTTATTTCATACTTTCCACAGCGTTAAAAAAGGAATCAAAGGAACATATGGAAATCAGCTCCCCGAAATATATGCTTTAGAATATAAGATATATTTATCTTTACTTGAAGTTCTTGAAAGTACTCTGAAAAGACTTCAAAAATATTTTCAAAACTTTCGATATTATTCTGTTCTTTTGCTTTCCTACAGATTTCTGCTATGAAGAAACCTTATGCCGTCTGAATTGATTTTGAGGCCTTCGAATTATTCGAACAGCCTTATTATTTCGGAGGAAATATTCATATTTTCCCAAACTTCATTTTGTGAAAGTATTATTAAATTCCTATTTTTATGTGCATTTCAGAATATTCATTGTATATATTTATATATTTTCTAATATATCAAAGGAAAACTACATTATTCGTAGAAGATCATTGTACACCCTCTAGATATCATTAAAAGTGTTTGCATTTATTTTATTTTTCTTAGAAAAAAGGAGAATCGAAAGAAGTTTATAAAAGAAATCTGACGAAATAAATTTAGTTTTTATGCGCTTCTAATTTGGACTTAAGTCCCCCAGTTTCTTGTTATGCTTTCTTGTATCTTTTCTTGTTATGTTTTTCATTTAAATAAGCCAGTAAATCAGTTAATATTTTTAACGTGAATAATAAATGCACCAGTATGTATATAGTTCTTAAGTTGCATTTTTCACTAATGCTCTGTAAAACTAATATTTTAAACCGTCACAATACTCTAATCACAATATTGTCTGAAATACAAATGTGCGATTGGCTGCTAAGCAATGAATGGTTTTCGAACGAAAATCCCTAAATAGAAATTTAATTAAGTTAAATGTTAATAATTTAATTATTCAGAGACTGGACAGTCCATTCAGTGACGAGGAAATGGTTTCCGTTTATTTGATGACAGCAGAGCACTCGATGATTATGTGCCTCAAAGAGAGATGTCTTCGTGGATGACGTTTTCAGAGTAACTGGCTCATACCCACGTTACACATGGGGTAAACCACGAAAATGCTTATGCAGGTAGCCCGTTCATCGGGATTCGAACCCTGGACTAAACTACCAGTATTCAGTGACTTTCTCTCTCTGCTGAGCACGAAGGAGTGAGGTTGAAGCACCGCAATGTATTGAGCTACTAGAGAATAAAGCTGAATTACTTGGTAAACCTGATATTCTACATATCAAGTAAATGTATATACTTCCTGTTAGAAGCCCTAAATGACTTATTATTTTATTAACAGTACCCAAGAGTGAAGTTTAAAACGTTGAGTGGAAGCAAATTTATAAGGAAATTCCCGTCAGGCCACGCGCGGTTCTTAGAAGTGCGCTGATATTGCGGTATTGGAATGCCAAGCGCATTTCTAAGATTCCTAATTAATATTAGAAATTCTTTATGTTTACATACATTTAGTTCTCTGTGGTCCTTGGTCCAGTACAGGTAAAAGGTAAACATGTTTCTTTACCTTAAAACGTAAAAATATCAGTATGTCCCCTCACATATTGCCGGTACGAAGACAACAGTACAGCAACTGCCATGGCGCAAAAAAAAAAAAAAAAAATTATTAAATATCATGTTCTTCGCACTTAAACCATAACATTCATTTCAACAGCAATATCGCAAAATAATTTTAAAATGATTTAACCTTTAGAATTTAATTAAAAAAAAGATAAAAAGTTCTTTTTTCACGTAGAGTGTTGCCATTGCTCGCTTTCAAATCGTTTGAGTTTGTTCATCAAAAATTCATTAAGGGGTTACAAAATATGAAGTAGATAATAAACGAAATTCCAAATTAGGGCTTCGTATTCGGGTGGAAGCGTACGTTATTCAAAATTGGATGGCTCTAGGTACCGTTGTTTTATCACATTTGGAGAAATATATATACACATTTATGCAGATTCTTCATTATTTAATTTCTTTAAATATAATACAGGGCTGCAAGATTTGGTGGCAGCAGTTTGAAAGGTGATTCAGACTTTTAATGTTTCCGACGCAAAATCTCAAAACGAAAACAATAGTCCTTCGGGGACTAAATCCCTTTGAACTAAAAATAAAATCTGAAATGTTTCAGATTTTAAATTACGTCCATATTGGCGCTTTTTTAACATTTTGTGTATTATCGTTATTTATTAAATATCATGTTCTTCACACTTAAGCCATAAAATTCAGTTTCACAGCAATATCGCAAAAGTAATTTTAAAATGAGCATATGTTTAGAATTTCCGATACGCAGTTCCACGCGCTGGAGATACAAAGATTTTTTTTTCCGTAGAGTATTGCCATTGCTCGCTTTTAAATCGTTGAGTTTGTTAATCAAAAATTCGGTAACGTTTTCCAGAATATGAAATAGATAATAAAATAAATTCCAAATTTTGTCTTCCATATGCCCATATTCGGGTGGAAACACGTTATTCAAATTTGGATGGCTCTAGGTACCGTTGTTTTATCACAATGCGAGAAACATTATTTAATTATTCAGAAAACATTATTTAACATTATTTAAACATTATTTAGAAACATTCTTCATTATTTAATTTCTTTAAATACAATATAGAGCTGCAATATTTGGTGGCAACAGTTTGAAAAGTGATAAAGTGATCTAATGTTTCCAACGCAAAATCGCAAAACGAAAACAATAGTCCTTCAGGGACGAAATCCCTTTGGGAAAAAAAACCCTGGAAAAGTCTTTACGATGCGAAGATTGATTAAACAAGTTTCCACATTTTGTGATATCTACGGAGAACAACATTTTTTATGGTTACCGTGTTTCAATAACATCCATTAAAACAATGTAATTTTGTTTAATTTATCTCGTATTTATCACTACCAATCATCTGCGGCTGTCGTGGCCTGAACGGAATGCTTAGTGTCAATGACCTATGACTGACGCGGCCTGAATGGAAAGTTCACTGTCAGTCACCGGTGTTGGGAGTGACCTTAACGGAACGTTCATTGTCTATCACCGGTGATTGACAAGGCACTCATCGTGTTACATTTTCAACGGTGCCAGAAGTAACCTCTTCAAATGTTGCACTGGTAAGGTATACAACAGAGTTAAAAAAAATAGAAATTTTTGGTCTTCATCTGCCTAATGCTTCTGTAATAAATAATTAGTTTTTGTAATATATCGAGAGCCCTCGTATCTAAGCTTTTGTCTTGATACTTAAAAGAATGAAGAACTTCCACTCATGTTAATCACTCAGGTAACAAGAAATAACGTACAAAGGCTGTTTCCTTCCTTCCAATAGTCGGACGTTCCCCATTTAGCATACGTCGAGAATGAGTAAAACCATCGGTCATTCAGTCGGTTCAAGATAGAGAATGTTGTTAAGTTCTTCAAATGAAAGTTCTTGTCTATCTGCTACAAATATTTAAAAAAAATTAAAGCCTTTAAGTCAATGAAAACTTAAATTATGCTGGAATTTAATATTTACTTGTACTCATTAAACCCTTGAATTAACTTCATACTGGAAGCTTGACAAAACTAATATTCATGGTCGGATAGATAAAAACAAAGCCACTGATATTTAGCAACAGTGATAAATGCTATTTTCATTGGCATTATATATGACTGGTTCGGTGATATCCGCTTCTATTGCTGATTAAATTTCTGTTGACCGTAATCTAGCAAAATACCTTTACTGGCGTCTCATGTTTAATCAGAATTTGTGCAGTGTGCAATGCAATATGCATTTTTTTTAGAGACAAATATATAAGGGATGCTCAAATAAAAATGTACGGAACGTCATAACAACTAAGCAGGTTGAAATTTGAATATGCCGCTTTGGCATAACAGAGTGAGACATCTAAGGACGATAATGTAGTGTCTGGCGTGGTTGCGCACATGCGCGAGAGACGGCACATAAAAAGAAGCAGGCAGTTGTGAGTTCCGTCTAATTGATACGGCAGTGCTTGTGATGACATTATGATGTTCACATTGCAAAATTCGACGACTGAGGAATAGCGAAGTATTATCAGATTTCTGACTGTGGAAGAGGTTAAACTGGCGGATATTCATCGGCGGTTTAATGACATTCGTCGCCGGCCGTATGCAGCGGACACTGTTTACCCAATAAGTCAGTGAGAAAGTGGAGTGGTTGAGTGATGACCGAGATCACGCCAGGCAAACACAGTAATCACAACCGAACTCATCGGCAAGGTGAACTACCGTTTGAGAATGACTTCTCAAACGGAATCGCTTCAACTCGGACGACGAAATGAAGGACACGGAGGAGGACTGGCTCTTTGCACAACTGCAGAATACTGGAGCGAGGGAATCCTGCGACTCGTAAAACAGTGGAATAGTTGTGCTTAGATCTTTGGTGATTAGCTCTGAATAAAGACATCCATAGTGTCGTTTCGTACGTTTTCATTTGAACACCCCTAATACATCCGCTTCCTTTCTCACATCTAAGAGACTTAATGCACCCATAATTTCTACTAAGACACCTAATTCAAACTCTTCTGCGGAGTGATGCACGCAGGTGAATAAATTAATATTTGACCACAGCAGCACATAAGCCTCTGAAAATACGATTGTTCTTAAGTGGTTCAGAGATTTTATTCCTAAAACATTATAATATAGAAGTCCTTTAAAAATGCTTGTAAAATTGATATTAAAACTTGAAAAATGATCAAATGTAAATTTAAAAATGTAAAGACAGCGTATTATTTAGTGCTTAATTGTCTGAAAACATTAATTGCGCGAACAGCTCGCACATTTGTTTACGCTCTTTACGGGGTTATATAAAAATTACCAAACTTATCTTCATGTTTGTTTCAATACAAACTTTTTTAATGTAGGAATATTAAGTATTTTGCAAAAATATATTAGACACTTTCTTGCATTATACGTGATAAAAGCATTGCTTTGAAGGTTTTTTTTCATCCTTTGTTAGAAATTTATTATAAAAAATGTATAATGCTATAAATATCGTAAATATTTTTGCATATTTGTTTTCTGTTCCTGTTTAAAGTACAACACCGATTAGTCGAACTTCGTCTATCCTAAAGATCGCTGAACCGAAATTTAAAATTTGGCATTAAAATTTTGCAACCTCACGAAAATGCTTTTAAGTGTATCAATATAATAATTTTCGACTCACTGTAACCAAAACACTCGGCAGACTTTTTAATTCAGTGTTAACATAAAAAACGTATATTAAGCGTTTTTAATCAGTGCAAATTGTCTTAATCACAGGAAATTTTAAGCATTGGACTGTCAGCGGATAATTTGTCCCTAGTCTCGAATTACCCGCCAACGACGGAATAATTTTTGAAGTATAAAATGAAATCAAAATCTGGATGAAAAGTATAAAGATAAGGCTTAAAATGCAATATACTCAGATTTCATTTAGTCAACAGAATTTTACATATCCTTGAAAATACAATTTCCTTAGTTGAGAATGTTATGTGCATGTACTAGAAAGAACAAAAGTGACTTCATGATATTACTGGGAAAAGAACAGCTTGTTCAGTGAGGCATATTACAAACTTTTGAGATATAATAACTTGCTTATTTCTAGCACAGTATAATTTTAATACCGAAATAAAATATTCGATTATTTCAAAAAATTTGAACTAAGTTAAAATATATACCTTGTCCATAAAAGTCGTCATCTGGCTTTTATTCGCAATTGTTGGCCGTACTGCCAATTACAAAAATGTTTTAAATGGTGTAAAAACATTCACAGTTTGGCATCTTAAAATATTAAAAATATAATTTTCATAAATACCATGAAATCTAAAATTTTATATATTCTTTCGGTCCCCATAAATATAGCGCCACCAGCGGCCGAGCGGTAAAATCTTTGAACACTTGTAGTTCGGTCAGAGACTCGTATCTCGGGGAACGGGCTGGCTTCATGGGTGTTTCATGGTGCCCCTATGTGTAACGTGTATACGAACCAGTTTCCCTGACAAAGATCTCAACGAAGACATCCCTCCACTTAGGAAGATAGTCCTCGTGTACTTTGCCATAATTAAATAAACTAAACAAACCCTATATTTAAGAACTTTTTGTACTCACACGCATGTATACAGTATACATACGTGTGCGTTTGTGTATATATATATAATTATAGTGGTGAATAATTATATCTTTTAGTTTTGAAAAAGTTTCACGTTGTACATCACGTTTTCTTACATTTTATAGCTTCAAAATGAACAAAATTAATTCTTCATATAAACATATGTTATGCATAATGATGTAACTTATAATGCATGACGTATCTGTTGCTATACGGGTATATTGTAACATGTACTTGTAATGTGTGTTTTTTTTTCAATGCACAAAGTAGTTTCTTAGGCATAATTTTGAATTTGGGTTTTGACTCGCTCGTACATTAACGAGTACTTTCAAAAATCAAACAAAACATTTTATGCTCCTTCCGTTTACTGCAATATGTTTAGTAATATTCCACAAATTTAGTGCTCATACATTCCCTTGTTTTTATGCTTTCAATTGATGGTTTGTTTTGGTTTATTTGATTTAGATTAAGACGACAGGGTTACGTTCCTAAAGGACGGGATGCTTTCATGGAGGACAAACTAAGAGGACTGTTTCGTAGCCTAATTTAAGCATGGGGAAAACGATGGAAAAGCTCATGCAGCCAACCCTTTCATTTGGAATTGAATACAGGAAGAACTAGCGCTATTTAGCTACTTTGCCGCGCGGACTTTGTTTAGCCACCTTCTTTTGAAGCTCGATGTTACTTAAAGCATCTTTACTTGAAGTACGTCCTCCATTTAATTATGCCAGCCGAATTCATTCTCTTAAAAATCTAGTAAGGTTTTCGAAACATAGAGTTTTTTTAATAAAATTATTAAAATAATAGTTACAAAATGAAATTTGACAACTATAAAATGGAGGCTATCTTGTAACTAATAATATCAAAAGGATCAGTATTTGAAGACATAAAATTTCCGAAAACTAAATCAAAAATCGCTTTCGAAGACTTCGATTTCAATACATCGTATCATAAAATATGAATGAATCTCGCAGTATATATATGCTATAATCTAACAAAACCCCATATTCAAAATCAGTGAAATCCCTTTCTAAACAATAAATAGACACTTTAGTGTACATTATATATAATTCTTTTTACCATATTTTTCAATGCATATGTGATCTGTATCTAATTTACGCTTATATTAACTATAGTAACATTCGTATTTCCTAGAAAAGTTTTCAAAATTAATGTAAAGATAAACAAAAGTTTAAGAATTTGAAAATTAAGAATATTAATTTTTAAAAGTCCTGCATGCTGCAAAATTTGTTAAATAATCAAGAGATAATGATTAAATCAAAAGCAGGAGGTCATTCATCTAATAGGAAGAGCACAAATCAAAAGTGAGGCAGAAACAAATTAACTCAGAAAAATAATATAAAAATAACAATATAATATAAAAGAAGCTGGCAATATTTTTCTCTTTTTCAAGAAACAGCCACGCTCTCGTGTATGTGGATGACTGAAAAGTGTAAAAAAGAAAATAACAATAATTTTAAAGGTAAATTAATTAAGAAATGTTAGGTGATTTAACCAAATGTTTGAATAAAAATAAAAGCGAGTACTATAGAATAAAGAATGAAGAAGATTTTTAAAAAAATCAGTCAATTATCAAGCTGTGATCATCTCCGATCAGACTCGATAATACGGTACAAGCTCTAAATGGTATAAAATTAGAACGTGCCTAATAGAAATCAGAAAAATAAATATGTTAATTAATATAATTTAGCAAATTAATATTCAGTTAATAAATATTAAACCTAAGACATGGCAAAACTGCTATAGGACAACTGCAATCCTTGGAAACTTGTAAGAGAATATTTGCCGCCGTATCCACGAGCATAAAAGTAGACCATAAGTGATGACATGAAACTGGATGTGAAGTGATGGAAAGAATTAAGTTGCAAGAATAGTTAAAATTAAAATTAAATATTCTAGAACTGAGCTGTTCAGAAACATGGCTCCGCTGTTACATTTTCGGCTGCTCCTTGACGAAGACCAAGAAATTTTTTGTAATATTATTTTAATATTATTTTACTGAATTGTTTGATTTTTGTTAGCGCAAAGGGTATTAGCCCAGGAGGACTATTAATTTCATTTTGGCACTTTGCGTTGGTTCGCTATAAATGTCGGTTCACTTATTAACTTGTTCCACCAAATATTAGAGCTCTGCATTATATTTAAAGAAATTAAATAATGAAGAAACTGCATAAATGTATGTATGTTTCTCACATTGTGATAAAACAACGATACCTAGAGCAATCAAATTTTGAATAACGTAATCCTCCACCGAATATGGGCATCTGAAAGCCCGAATTCTGGAATTTTGAATTTGTTTTATTATCTATTTCATATTTTGCCAGGTATTAAATAATTTTTTATTAATAATCTCAACGAATTCAAAACGACGAATGGCAAAACTGTACGAAAAGAAAAAGCATTTTTATCTCCAACGCGCGAGACTGTGGATCGGAAATTCTAAAGGTATGCTCATTTTAAAATTATTTTTGATATTGCTGTTGAACTGAATTTTCTGGTAAGTGCGAAGAACATGATATTTAATATATAAAGGTAATACACAAAACGCTGTAACATCTAAAAGCTTTCAGATTATTTTTATTAATTTGTTTTGTGTGTTTAATTTTGATTTGTGTTTTTCATGCTAGATTGTGGGAAATCTAATTTTGATTTAATAATTATGTCTTGATATTATATATGTCATGATTACACACCATATTTGAATATTCGATGACATCTAATTTAACACTGAGATGTAAAAGCGTAGTAATGTTCTTTAGCGTAGATACTTGATGCTTAGAACGTCCATCCATTTTGAAGAAGAAGCAGTCGAGCCGGATTAAATTCCATATTAATTTAAATTCTCATTCCTGGCCACAATTCACTTGGCACTCCAATTGTGCCTATTTCCAGAACATTTTACAAATTTGGTACTACAGCGATAGAAGCGAGCATAGCAGTACATAGATGATTGCAGCAAATCGCCTGAAAGCACAAGCAAAAGTGACGTATCAGTTCAGAGAAAGAAGGGATGGAGTTAAAACTTTCAGTTTTAAGATTTGGTTTACAATTTGAGGATTGGTCAAGAGGCACCTACATTAAGCGTTACGTAAGATCTCATGATTATTTTGAATAGCGCAGTTTAGACTTATGGTGCTATTTTTTAAGATAGAGAGAGGTGTCCCCAAATTAAATAAAAAATAAAAGAGGTTATAGCCAATTAAATTTAGAAGTTTGCTTTCATATTTTTTATCTTTAGCTGGTTTAAAAAAATAACTGGCGATCTCAAAATTAAGGTGCTCCTTCCCTAAATTCATCCTTTCTCCCAAATTCGACATTATTCGAAATTACGTAACACTGCTTGAAAAAAAGTAACTAAAAGTAAGACTGATCAATCATAGATTTTGATTCACGTTTGCACCTACTGAGTATAAATTCTGCTTCGAGAGGAACTACGTTCGTTTTTCCTGACTTCTGCCATGCAAACATATCTGTGGCGCTTATGCTTCTCTGCCTGAAATGACGTCGCATCCTTTTATCTATGCATATAAGAAATTACCATAGTTGACATGATTAAAGAAAATATTGTCTACAAGGAATTGTTCTAGAGTGCCTGCAAATCTCCAAATAAAGATGATAATTGGCTAAATTTAGTTTGGTATCAACTCTTTTCTCTCGCCTTACTACTCCGCCATCTGTGCAGTATCGAAAGCTGTTAAAAATTCCAATGTTTTCCTCTACACATTTGGAATAATTGCATATAGTATATATGTATATTGTTTTAGTTCAGAAATTTCAAAATTGAGATTAATAATTTTTATATTAATCAACTGTTTGCTATATTATATTAAAAAATACTTTGTAAATCTTCTTTTGTTTTCCTTTGAATATTGATATATGTTCTTCCTGATAGCTAGTTGGCCACTATTACTGATTTAATTATTATATGTTAATATGTGTATATATGTGTGTATGTGAGTGTGTGTGTGTATTTGTGTGATACCGGCAATGTATGAAAGACGGCTTTCAGTAGAATATTAAGCATTTTATGGAATTCCGAAAACTGAAAAAAAAACAGCTAGGCAATGCATAAAACGATTATTATTTCGCGCTTTGCCTGGGCATTCTCTAAAATACCAAATGACAAGCCGGCAGAGTATGTCTCTGATTAGCTTTTTGAAAGAATAATTTATGTACATGCAAAGTGTCGTAAAAGTTTTATACCTTCTGTGGCCACGACAGTAAAGATGATGAAACGGATACATTGTCCACTCTTTGTTTCGAAAGTCAAAATGGTACCGAAGGTCGGATTAATTCTAAAATCATTCTGGAAACATAAGCCTAAAAAATTTAAATGAATTCGGAAAAAAAATATTCCCACTTTTTCTTTGGGAACCAACTCGCGAGTTCCTATTTCTGTCGTCGATAAGGGATGAAGAGATTCGTTGAATATATTGGCAGCTGTAATGATTGCGACAGAGGATGGTTTCTAGCAACTTGGAATTTCTGAAAACAGCTTTATGCCCTAAGAACTTTCTTAGAATTGAAGATACTCCTGACCACGAAATTCATCTCCGGTAGTTGCAATTGCTCCATCCAGTTGAAGCAGCCAAGGATTCATCAAGTTTATGAGTAATACAAAGTGCCAAAATACGGACCGCCATTGAGTGAAAATTTGATGAAGTAATGTAATATTCAAAACTCGATTCAAGCGTACTATGCTGCAATAAGTAGATTAATAATTTTTAGAGTTATTAGGTTATAGCGATTCTGGAACGTGAGAAATGTTTTAGGCCCTCGCCTGGACACGAATGGCAATGTAAGAAATGATTATCCTTTCGAATATGCTTTGAGTATACTTCAATTACATCACGAAAACATTCGAAAAGGAGGAAGAAAATGCCTTATATACTCCCCGTTTTAAAGGCGACTGGGAATTAGGGCCAAATCTTGGCGAGGACAAAATATCATTCACCACCTTCTTAGTTCGGTTGCCTCTGTAGGGTAATTAGGAAATTTTCTTTCTTTAAAGCAGATGATTTCGTCAGGGTTCGAAACACTGGACCACTCGAGTACGGGTTGAGCATGCTTCCAGTTACATCATGAAGGTATGCGGAAAGGACGGAGAAAAAAGCCTTGTAAATTTCTTATTTTTTATATGAAGATTTCATCTTTTTAATAAGAAAGGTAAAATTTTGTCTTATAGAACTTTCATCTTTCTTTGAATGAAAGCTTCTTAATGGCACTCTTACATTAGTTTTCAAAAACAAAAACTGTATTTTTGAGAAATTGGCATATTTTAATTACACTCATGTTAAAAATTAAGAGAATTTGCCAATTATGTCTGAAAAATATTGAACCAAAATTACTAATCATGCCGCCGAAGAATTTTGCAAACACTGTATGCTCCTTCACAAATTCGCTGTTTTTCGCAAGAGTTGGAGAGTCCTCACGTGAGTTGTACGCTGCCGTTGGAATCCGAGTTTTGCTGTCTGCATCGAAGACTTCGTGAGATAGGGCTGTATGTTAGAAGACCCGCTGTTTGCATTCCGCTCACAGCAGCACGCAAGAAGGCGCGTTTAGCAGAGCGCAGCCAACAAAGCGTCTTAGATCAGACTTAGTGGAACACCACGCTTTATACAGAGGAGCCGATATTAGCCCGAACACCGACTCTCGGGGTCTCTGTATCTGGAGAAAACCTGGAACATGATATTATCCCTCCCTCATCAGGAAAAATCATCATTACGATATTGGAGGTGTAATGGATTGGACAGACATTACGCTGGAAGGTCGCACACCCCTGCATGGGTGTGAAAACACTCTCTAACTACTATGAGGTACGGAGAGGACATGTTAGAGCATTCTGTTTGACTTTTCAGGTGTGCAGTTGGTTCTGGGTTCCTGTGAAAGAATGGCAGTTCTCTTCAGCATAGGGTTCACCTTTTCGACGATTAGCGGGAAAATGGGGATATTCTTTGCAGAGAGTTTCAAACCAGATCGCCAGGCCCTAACGCAGCGTTAGGGCCTAGCGAATGTCCGGAACGCTCTTGGGAAAGGAATTTCACTTCGCTGTCTCCCTTCGAAGACCATCCTGGATTTCAAAACAACCGAACTGCAGGAGCAGGATGAACTGCTATAGGGACTCATCAATCGCCTCCTATTCAATATGGCGTTATGCTGCACGACCTGTCTGACTATGAGAGGAGACCATATCCCATGTTATACTTATTTTCGTTATATCACAAGAGGGATTTTGGATATCCCTACACTATAAATTTTGCTGAAGATCATGTGTCTATAAAATGACTTTTGAGAGGTACATCGCGTTTTGTGTTATAAATGTATATTCATTCCAAATTTCATTAAAATCTGTCCATTAGGTTTTGAAAAATTGCACATAATGCCAAATTCTCTTAATTTTTGCACACGAGTGAAAAAAGATTTATACAGACCAATTTCATAATGTGCCTGAATAGCATTTTTCATTCTAGAGTATGGCTATGTATTATATATGTCTAAGAAAAGTATATAATAATTCTCATTTTTTATACTTTACCTATAAACGCCAGGCATTCTATAAAATTCCTAGTACTCCGTAGAATGTTGGCGTTTCATACTTTGGCAGTAACATATACATTAGTTTATCTGGGGATTTTCGAACAGATTTCGATTAGGAGTTTTTCTTAAAATACTATATTGAATTTTCAAAAAAAAATCTTTTTACTATTTCTTTATTCCAATGTAATAAAGCTGACTTTTTGTTAGGTGTCAACTCACCTAAACAAATTTAACCATTGCGTTGTGTTAACCAAAAAAGAAATTAGTGAGTGACCCAATGAACCTTGATACTGGTGAAACAATGTAGTGTTAACATATTTTAAAAAGAAACACATAAATCAGTAATACCAAAAAAAACTATAGAGTTTATTATAATTATTCTTTAAACATGTGATTTCAACAAATTTCTATTCTGTTCAAATTAAATCCCGGGGAACTACTAAAACAATTAATTAAGAAATGACTATTACATTGAGTTGGAATTTATAAAATTCATGACCACTATTTCAAACATTAATATTGGGTTTCACAATTCAGCAATTTTTAAAATAACAACTTACATTCGAAAACCTTTTACTTAATCATAACTATTTCATGAGTTAAAATACATATAATTAATAACAATTATTACCCTTAACAATTTTAAGGATCTTACACCTTATTCATCCAAGAAAATACAAAATTTCTATGAATACAGAACAGAGTTAAATATTTATCGTATTGCACCAAAAAAAAATAAATAAATAAAAGGAAAACTACTATTATGTTCAGCTAACAGAGTTATTCCAAAACCACCCTTTTTAAGAAAATTTAGAGTTTTAAAACTGGAGCTATTTTAAGACAGTTAGCAATTTTACCTTAATCTCTGCGAAGCCAGTAAGATCATCAAAAGATACTAAAATATAAGTTCCTCAACATTTCAAAATCCTTTAAGCAAACATTTACATTAAAACATAACTACATTTTGAAAATAATTGAATCTTTGCTATTTTAGGAGAAAGTTAAAACCTGTAATTTTACATAACATTTTCTTAAGAACTAAAGTTAAGAACTAAAGAGTTCAGAAGGAAAAAAATGAATCTTATCTGAAAATTCCTAAACCGGAACTTTGTAAGAAGGAAAATGATGTAGACTAAAGTGCAGCAACATGACTTCGGGGATATATCTGGAAGTAATGATGGTCAGACTCAAACTCATCGGTGAACGGCAGGATGGACATCTTCACCGCAGTCGTCTTGAACTTCATCCGGCAGGACGGGAGCCGTACAGCAGGATGGAACAAGAAAACAGGACTAGCAACATCTAGATCCGGGAACTGCAACAGCTAGCTGGAAACTGAAATCATAATCGGTGAACAGCAGGATGGACAGCATCGTCGTAGCCATATCTATAACTTCAGCATCGTCGTAGGAATATCTAGATTCTCATCCGGCAGTACGAGAAGAAGCAGGAATAATCAAATATAGAAGAATATTTTTCTTTTTTAAAGGTAGTGCATGCTGCTGGAAATTAATAATGGAGAAGGGCCAAAACCAGAGTTATGTTACGTAGCATTGCAAATAAGAATAGTGGGAGCGAATGCCCCGCGTCCTAAAAGACAAACCTTCCTTAAAACAGCCCAAAACTCGTACTCAGGACACGCAGGGCAGTACAACGTCAAGTCAGCCGAAGAAAAAAAAAAGAAAGCCACCTGCACCGGCTTTTTGTCCAGTCAAGGAACCAGATATCGCCAATTCCCGCTAATCAGGATGAAAAAATCGAAAACTTCACACCCCGAACGACCCCTGCAACAAACCTCCAAATTCCGAGGAGCTGAACTAAAACACAAATTCGAATCTCGCCAAGCACACCAAAGGAAAATGCGAAGAATCCGACGCAAGCGTGAGAAAAAACTTGCAAACTCAACCCCACCGGAAATTCTTAAGCAAAGGGCTTAGAATTCAACTACAAGTGCGACCTTTTTTCAATCCTTTCCCCCCCAAGACCAAATTCCCCACGAAGTGCAAAAATTTCGTTAAATAATTAACTGTAACTTAAAAACTGTTTAAGCTAGAAACTTGAAAGTGATCTTAAATTAAAAGGTTAATTTTTCTGCATCCAGTGATATAAATTAATAGAGGATCAACTTAAGTTAAGTAATTTTAAATCAAGTTTATTACGTAGGAAGGCACCTAATTCCATTGTCTGTTTCAACGCGTTTACGAGTAACCAGTGGAAGAAACGTACAAATCTAAAGTACCAAAACCCATAATTAAGATTAATCTAAAGCAAATATAAATACAATATATTAAATAAAATAACGTTGGGTAGCATAAATTTAGAATAATGAAAATTAAATCGAAGTCAAACTTAAATAATTTGTGAATTTGCTAAACAACATTTTCAAGGAGTATTAACCTTTGCCCGCATAATCACCGACAATTAAGGATATCTGAATCGTGTTTCGTCTTCCCTGTCTACGTGAACAAAAATCCTATACAGCCTAATCTGAATTAATATTGAATTCAATTAAGTTAATTTAAGTCAGTTTTAATTTTAAAGTACTCGAGAAAAAATACTCCGAAACGATCCGATTCCTAAAAACAATTGGATAAAATTCTCTAAAGTCGGATAAAACATCCGAACGTCTGATGAAAGAATATGCAAATAATCAGACATCAATAATACTTGAAAACATAAATATAAATAACATATTTACAAAATGTTTTTACAAGAAAATAAAATCAATGGAAATGTTTTAAAATCTAAATTTCGTCCTACGAAACACAAAATTGCAAAACTAAGGCCAAAAGTACGACACAATTACAATAGTTTTTGCTCTGCTTTTCCGGAAGGGATAATCTCTCTATGCAATAAATTTATTTCATCTTAGATGCGTTAAGGCTAGATTTTGGCTTTGAAAGTCCATTTTTGCATATTTTGTATTTTAAGTATTGTATATATATATATATTTGCCTTTACATGTGACAATCACTTTTTCGACTAGAAACATTTGAGCTTTTCGGTTGCAATTAGTATTTTTTCAGGAGTATTTTAGTTTTTATTGATTGCAGAGAATTTTAGCATTACATGTACTTCTCATTTTTGTTCCTATTTAATCACAGTAACTTCTATATATTGCGTTTTGTGTTCGGACAACAAAGACGGGTAGGGAAAAGGGACGAATTCAGTAACACCCATCAAGTCTTGTTTTCATTTTGATTTTCTAAAATATTTTATCAAAAGAAGAAAATTTTATGCAGGTTAGAGCTTAGGGATCTCAGTGGATTTGTCAGATCGAAACTCGTTTTTGATTGTCCAAGTTAATTAACTTTGTTTAACGCTGAAAAACACTTATCCCTTGACACTTTCTGTTTGAAGCTTTGAATAGAGGAGATTAAGTATGAGTTACTCTACTTTTAAATATTTTTGTATAATTTACTTTTCTGTTCCAAATGTTTTTTAAAATAATGTTGCAAAGTAGATAAAAATAAGAAATGGATAGATGTATATATATATATATATATATATATGTATATAAACATACATACATACATAGATATACAGATAAATTTATACAGCTATACAAATGCATTTATCTACGTATAGAATGCATATACATATATATGAATATATATATACTGTGCCGTTAGCCGATTGAAAACCATCGTAAGCTTTCATGTTATTACTTGTTACTCACTCTGCCAATTTGAAAATAAATTCCTCTTTTTGTTCATTGATTTCGTCATTCCTTCAAGAAACACTGAAAACCTATTATGTATTTGTTTAGATCGAATATAGGAATACAATTCAGCACAAGTCATCGTTGCGAGCAGGTAGCATCACTTTTCTATTCAGGTAGTAACTCATTTTCTTTGATTGCTTACACACCTGAAATTTTCTAAAGCAATAAATGCGCAAAGCTTGAAGAAAAGTCCATATTACCCACTCCTATATCTTGAATCTTATAGCCACTCGTACATCATCTGCTCTATGCATGGCAGAATGCATGTTCCAGGACAAAAGTTCAAAAAGCCCTTGCATATATTTACTCCACTAGAAAAAGAAAATAGCCTTTGGAGCGTAGTTCACATATGTTCCGAAACGAGCGCCGAAAACTTATTCTTTTTCTCCAAGAAATGTCCTGTTTACCATTCGAAGCTCGCGTTCGTCGAGAATCATGAATATGAATTCAAATCTTGAAAAAGGTTTCTCTTCGGGGACTTGGGGAGCTTTGGAAAAGTAAAATGCATATGAAAAAGAACAACCTCAAAGTATCATCCTCTTTTGAACTACAAAATGCAAAATTTTATTTTTTTATCTTCTTTATTTTATTTATGAGGACATTCCTTACGTTTTATAGGCGTCAGCTGCGCGCAAGAAATTTCTAAATGATCCCGTGTCCAGATTTTATCCAGCCAACTTTTTTTGTCGCGACATCTTTTTCTACCATCAGGGCCTTCCATGAATCATCCTTTATGATGCAAGTGCATTTTTACACCAATCGTATTCTTTTACAAATAGAGTTCATGAGGTTATTCTTTCCAGACTTATCTTCTTTATATTGGTGTTTTAAAAGGAAAAAAAAGGCTTCTCGTTTCTTTAGCTAATGAATTCCAAAATTTGTTGTGGGTACACGGAATAGAAAGAAGTGCTACATATACTGCTGTAGTAGAGTTACTTAAATTGATTATTCGTATCTCTTTTAGATGCACTTTATTTAACTTTAAGATAAGATGATATCTAAACCTGTTTTCTGGAATTCCCAGCTTTGATGTTGGCTCTTAATCTGCAGTATATGTACTACATATATAGAAGGAATATTATTCGTAAATTGGAGATTGTATCTCAGTAAATTGAAGTAATGCATTTTAACGAAATGCAATTTAAAAACAACCGTTTAATAACATAATAATTCAATTCTCTTACGCACTCTGCAAGAAATACACCATAATTAAGAAAACACACAATTATTAAATATTTTGCTTTCGCACATGCAAGAAATAAACCATAATTAAAAGAACACATAATTATTAAATATTTTCCTTTGGAGTATATTACAAGCACACACTGCAAAAAAAAAGAAATGTAAAAATTTACATGCATTACGATAGTCAATTTACTCATGATCATGACTCATATCCTGTTGGCTTTGAACACTTTTGCTTACTTACAGCTATTCAAGCGGACTAGTTTCTATAGAATTACGTCTATCGATACTAAACTAATAAAGTACTGAAAACTAGAAGTAGCACACAAGCACAAATTTCTTCCTCCTTTTATTCATTGATGGATAGAAACGATAGGCTAGCTTATCCTTTACATAAAAGTTGAAGAGATATGGCTTTGCCTTATAAGGGATGTTTTCCTGAAGATTTCTCAAAGCAAAATAATTTCTATTCATGCTGCATAGTAATACCAAATCTTTCGTCCGATAAAATCGAATCTAGCAAGAGCAGTCAGTGTTCAATGTGTTTATTCGTTCCGCCATTGGTGAGCTTAAAATGCCGTAAAATCTCAGCTCATATTACGCGACTGACACAAACTTAAATTTCATTAGAGACGTTGCTCACGATTGCAGAATATTTATAATACTAATTAACTTCGTAAAAGAACAGAAACATTTGATTTACGGAAAAAAAGTACTTTCTATACATATCTATCACGTCGGAATTCATTAAATTCAATGCTAATAAATTTTAAAACTTCGTCTTTCGTTACTGAAAAATTCAGTAAATAATATAATTCACATTCAACTCCAAATTTGTATTTTGTATGTGTCTGGAACTACTTAACTTAGTAGCAGAAAAGATGCAGTCCTGTACAGAGTTTTTGTCTGCAGGCTTCAAGCCTAGTTACAGTTTATTATCGCATCTGTACATGGTTATAAATTGCTGGCCATCCGAAATGCAATACTATGCAGGAAGCATTCAAATAGTATGAAATTTACATCATATATACACAGTCCAGTCACATTAATGTGACCATCTGTCAAAAGCCAGAATAACCACCTTTCGCAGAGCGGACTGCTGCGAGACGTGCAGGAAGAGAGTCACATAGGTCCCTGAAGGTGTTCTCTGGGATGTTGAGCCATGCCGACTCTAATGCCGTGGCCAGCTGCGCTAGATTACGCGGTTGAGGATCCATGGCGCGAACAACTCGATCGAGATGGTCGCACAGATGCTCGATTGGGTTTAAGTCAGGTGAGTTTGCTGGCCAGGGGAGGACGGTAAACTCATCCTGGTGCTCTTCGAACCACGCACGTACACTGGCAGCTGTATGGCACCTCGCATTGTCCTGCTGGAAGATGCCATCATCCTGAGGAAAAACAATGCGCATGTAGGGGTGAACATGGTCCGCAAGGACAGATGCGTACTTGTATTGATCCATTGTGCCTTCCACAATGATCAGTGAACCTAGAGAATGCCAGGAAAACATTCCCCAGACCATAATGCTCCCGCCTCCAGCTTGGACCGTTCCGGCAATGGTTGCAGGGTGGTTCCTTTCAGAGGTTTCACGCCTTATACGCCAACGTCCATCTGTCCGATGGAGCATAAAACGCGATTCATCCGAAAACGCAACCTGTCGCCACTCAGTGGACGTCCAGCTGCTGTACTGGCGTGCAAATTCTAGCCTTCGCCGTCGATGAACAGCAGTCAGCATAGGTGCACGAACCAGGCGTCTGCTTCGGAGGCCCAGACGCAGCAATGTTCGCTGAATAGTACTTTGGGAGACACTTTTGGTAGCCCCTTGGTTCATTTTGGTGGTCAGTTGCTCAACGGTAGCCCGTCTATCTGCCCGAACGCATCTCCGCAACCGTCGTTCGCCTCTGTCATCTATGGCCCGTGGTGCACCACATTTGCCACGTCGCTGATTTTGGACAGTCCCATTTTGCCATGCACGGTACACTTTTACCACGGCGGCACGCGAACAGTTCACAAACTCAGCCGTTTCGGAAATGCTTCCACCCTTGGCCCGAAAGCCAATGATCATGCCCTTTTGGAAGTCGGATAAATCGCTTCGTTTCTGCATTACGCCAACGATTGAAATGTTTTTCGAAGCCCTCACACACCCTTTATATACGCTCAACTGCACTGTGCTGCCACCTGCCTTCTGTGATTGGTTATTTAACTCTGACATGGAAAGTACGTGGTGGTCACATTAATGTGACTGGACTGTGTATATATCGCGATGGACTATGCACTTGCTTACGATTTTAGCTCACGCGCAAGCCATAGGTGACTGCAAGCGCTCCTAAAAATCCTTAGATGAAGAAAGGAAAGTCTGGAAAAAGTTACTTATTTATAAGTCCATATTGCGGCCCATGTTATATTATGCATGTCCAATCTGGGCGAATTTCTTGTAAATCTGACAGAAAGAAAAATTCAAACGACGCAGAACTATTGTTGTGTAGCAATTTTCACGTAACACTTAAATATTTAAGTTTGACTTAATATTTAATTTTCATTATTCTAAATTTATGCTACCCAACGTTATTTTATTTAATATCTTGTATTTATATTTGCTTTAGTTTAATTTTAATTAGGGGTTTTAATACTTTAAGATTCGTACGTTTCTTCCTAGGCCCACCAGAGGCCGAGCGGTAAAGACGCTGAACACTGGTAGTTCGGTCCGAGGTTCGAATCCCGCGAACGGGCTGGCTGCATGGGCGTTTTCGTGGTTTTCCCCATGTATAACGTGTATACGAGCCAGTTTCCCTTAGAAAGTCCTCCACGAAGGCATCCCTCCCTTTAGGCAGATAGCCCTCGTGTGCTTTGCCATAATTGAATAACCCTAACCCCAAACCAACCTCGTACGTTTCTTCCACTGGTTACTCGTAAACGCGTTGAAACAGACAATGGAATTAGGTGCTTTCCTACGTAATAAACTTGATTTAAAATTACTTAACTTAGGTTGATTCTCATTTAACTTATATCATTGGATGCAGAAAAATTAGCCTTTTAATTTAAGAGTACTTTCAAGTCTCTAGCTTAAATAGTTTTTAAGTTACAGCTAATTATTTAACGAAAGTTTGCACTTCGTGAGATTTTTTTGGTTGAGGGGGAAAGGATTGAAAAGCGTCACTTTTGCAGTTGATTTCTAAGCCTTTGCTTAGGAATTTTGTCCGTTGCCTTGGGTTTGTTAGTTTTCCCACGCTTACGTCGAATTCTTGGTTCTTCCTTTGGCGGGCTTGGCGAGATTCGAATTTTTGTTCCAGTTCAACTCCTCGATTTTTGGACGTTTGTAGCAGGGGTTTGTTCGAGGTGTAGAGTTTAGGATTTATTCACCCTTTTGGCGTGATTTGGCGTCCGGACCTGACAAAAAGGCTGTGCAGGTGGGATTGCGCTCTCTTGGGACGTCTTCGCTTTTCCTTCGTCTGACGAGAAGATATTTTCTCGGGTGCCTTGAGCACTTTGTTTCTACAACAGGGAGGATGAATTTGTTTTCTTGATGGGGTGTATGGCTCTTTCACTTGCTTCTTACTTCATGGCTTCTAAGCTTTACTTTAATAGTTCTTCAACAATGAAAAGGATCTCATCTTCTACTAAACATGAATATATATAGTAGTTCTTCAAAAAATAAAAAGGGAATAATACTACAATCGAAAATAACGTACTTCAAAATGAAAGGGAAAATTATTCTTCACCAATTCTACAGTTTGATGAACTTTCTTGGTCAAAATGTTGCTCGTCAGACTCCGTCTGCCTCTTAAATTTAAAAAGAACAGAAAGCCTCAACTAGACTAAGCAAACTGTGTTCCGACCTGTGTTTTCTGATGAATCTGAAGTTCAATAATACAGAAGGCTGCCGCTCGATGAAACTTCAAGTTCCTGCGTACTGGGTATTCTTCGGATGTTCGGTCTTCGCCATGCTGCCGTCGAGTAGTCTTCGTTCCTACATCTCCAGGTTCACATCATCCATCAGTTAAGAAGTTTTTCTTTTTGAACTTTCAATACTAACTTAAATTCTTAAAGAAATTATTTTTCATTCAAAATTCACTGGTTTAATTATTTCTTGGACTTTTTTAAAAGATTCCATTATTATCAGAATTTAAGATTTTTATTTAAGTAAATGTTTGCTGTAAAGAATTTTGAAATGTGGAAAAAGTCAGCTGAGTTAGCTGAGATTTGAAAAAAATTTGTGAGCAGTCTTAAATTGCTCTTGTTAAAAATCTAAATTCTTTCCCTTTGGTGCAATACTATATATATTTAACTCTGTACTTAATTATTTGAATTTTTTACATGTTCTTGGATGAATACGGCTTAAGAACCTTACAACTGTTAAATGAAATAGAACATTTTAATTTATATCTTAACTCATGAAAATAGTTATTCCTTAACAAATAGTTTTTGAATTGTAGTGGTTATTGTCTAAGTTCGCAGTATTTGTGAAAATTAATGTTGGTAGTTCCCGGGGACTAGTATTATTTTATGATAATAGAAATTTGATTGATATCAGTGTTTAAGGAAAGTTAGTATTATTGATTTTATGTGTTTACTTGAATTTCTGATAACACAACATAGTTTCACCAGTAGCAAGGCTCTTCGGGTTATTAAATCGAAACTTAAAAAAATTAATCACAACGCAATGCCTAATTTGTTAAGTCAACTAGTATTTTACAACTTAGTATTTAACACTATGTATGTTCTGAGGCAGATCTCCAAAGCACCTGGTACGTTCGTAATAATGTCATTCATGAAGAACTTGACAGTTTCCAAATAAGATCATTTTATTACCATCTTGCACGAATATTTCAGGCAAAAATAAGAACACTAAGTCGTCCTGATCTCCAGATTTATAATTATAACCATCTGGCTGAGCAGCATAAATAGCGGTCCATGACCATACGTAATCTCAGGTTGATAATGGAATAAATAGTACTTGAATTAGTTTATTTATAAATTTACCTTCCGTGACTTGTATTTTTTACTGAAATGTTATTGTATGTTTTTTTATAAATTGTCTAAACTATACTACTAAGACCGCTTTCATTGCGCACGTAGTACTTTTTGTTCCCAGCTCGATCAGCTTTCTGAACCATCTCTTCCAACTAATTAATTAACATTTATAATATATTTTAAAGAAAAAAAAATCAATAATGCGAAGTTGTTGTTTTACTTCTAAACGTATTATTAATGTATTATTTCGAAAATTTTAATCGTTCTATTCAGGGTTGAGCACTGGGACCAAACACCAGGTTGTCTTATACATTTTTCCATGTCAGCTGGTAAAATTGCGCTTTGCGCTATAAGCCAGTAATCATGTGCTATATTCGTATTCGTATTATGTTTTGATCAATGTGAATTTTTCTCTAGTAAGATTTTTGTATGTCCATCTTCCGTTTCCCCGGTAGATAAACACAAGCCTCATTCCAGCATGTTTCTGAGCTCCTTTGTGCTCTTGGTGAATCTATTTTTTTAGTTGGTTCGAACGGAAGATAGTACTACGCTTCATGGTAACAAGAAATAAACCCAATGGGCATAAAAATGAAAAGCTAACGTAGCATAATAAAAATTCAAGCAAAAACATACTTTTATCTGGCTTGTCATAGGAAGTCAGAATGAAAAAAAGTAAATTTATGTTACTCGTCTATTAAATGTTAAGAACTTTAGCTTTCCATTCTGACCTAAGAGTTCTGTAGATTTGAGTTTAGATACTCGTGTAGTCATAAAGATAGAGTCAAGCATCGTAGCATAGTCATAAATGTAACGCCCTGCCTTTCTAAGTGTATCGTAATGCGACCAAAAATTTTGATTTTAGTTTGCCACTACTTTAATTGTTTATGTTTACAAGCTTCTCTTGAGAAAATTCACGTTACGTACTTTGAATTTCATCTTATATTTAGTAATAAAGTAGCACTAGAAGCGATACCTCGCCAATCATTGATTTTAAGTTGTGTTCATAACTGTTAGATTTAAGGGCAAGTATTTTAATTTATTTTACACTGCAGAAATTATAAAGTTGAAGGAAATTGAGGACTTGAATCAATTTCCCTGTTGAATATTTACGAAAATTCTTTCAATTAAGCAGCAAAGCATAATGTATTTCAATTCAAAAATGCTATAATGGAATACGAAAATGTTACACTCATTTTTATGTCTCTTTTTATACCGTGTTTTGGTGTCCTGAACCTTGCTTTATTGAGTTCTGTCCATCTATGTTAGCTAATCTAATGTTAATGTTAGCTAATTTTTTAATTTTAAAATAGTCTTTCAAATTAAAATAATGTTCATTCATAATAAGCCATTATGCTATTTTTTATTATTTGGAGAACTATGAATTAGAACGTCAACCCATAATTTTATACATCAGATCAAACGTTATAAACTGCACTTCTTATCCTACTCTGAACATTCTCTTTCGCTATTTCCAGGATTTAATCGCTTTACGGAAGTGAAGGACTTAAGTGCATACTATTCCACAGTCTTTCAGACAGTAGTTGGGAGTTGCTTTAAAAGTCTTAAAAATATCTTCTTTTTAATTATAAATGCTTGAGTTAAACTTGTTACTAGAACAGATTTATTTTAAATTTTTCAATTTTCGGCGCATTCCTCAAAGGTCCTTTCTTTCTGTATGTTAGAAAAAAAAATTATGCAGATGCCGTATCAGGTACTGTCTCCTTTCCTTCTTTATTCGAAAATAATTCTTGAATAAATTGCATAAATCATCAGCATGGTATGAAACGGTTAGAAAGCGAGTAGAAAAAGAGCAAGCACGGGAGAAAGGGAAAAGTATCATTATAATGAAACATCTGAAAGCCGGGATATTGTGAATCTAAAACAGGTTTCCAGTTCTATGAATAATGTATCTGGCACTGGTTCCGTTTGTAAAGAGAAAGATCTTTTCTGATCGGACGGATTTTGTTGATTTCATTGGCAAATTTGTTGGACAATGTTTTCTTAAGATTTGAATCATGTCCTAAAAGATTTATTATTATGAATTAAAATGCTGGAAATGCCAACACTTCTGTAAGAAAAATCAAACAGAAGAAGAAAGAAAGACATTTTTTTTTCTGAAATTCAGAATAGCTTTAAAACATTTAGAAAAATGATTAAGTTTTCGTCTAATACGAAACAAAGGATATATAAACATGGAATAAGTATATAAATATTACTTAGTAAGACTCTTTATTTGTTCCAAATTGTAAAATTAAAAAATAAGATAAAAAAAATCTGAAAGCTTTCAGATTTTGTATTACGCCTAAAGGGACTTCAATTAGCAGATGCAATTCTGTTTTCAGATGTGCTTTAATATTCTTTTAACTTTAGCTAGTTCGAAAAATGTTAAATCTTCAATAATTCTGAATTCATAAGGTAATATTACTTATATATTTTCTTCTTCCAGTGGTTACAGAGACGAGTTAGTACCTTCTTTTCTTTCTAAAGCTCAGCTGGACACATTATTCTAATGAATAATTCCAGTTTCAATTCAAATAAATTGCACTTAAAATGAAATATTTACATAGATTTACTGGACTGTAGTTTGGTTACATATGAATTTTCAGCGCACATCAACATGTCCTTATTCCAAAACGTTCTAGCGGCACTGTTGGACAGTCCTGTAGGTGGCACTCTGATATCTTTCAGGACACGAAAACTAACGTTAAATTGCAAATAATAAGAAAGTGAGTTATGTCCAAAAGGAAAACGTTAACTTAGTGGAAGAAGACCGCAGTGCACTAAAGAAAAGTGCAGTTACCGAAAAGTATTAAATTGCCAAATTTCTCTTATTCACAGTACTTTAAGATCGTAAAAACTTTTTTAATGATACTACATCGAGTTCGGAGAACAAATCTAAGCGACTTCGCAGTGATAAATATTAAAACTTAGAAACTTTACTCCTATAATGGTTCAGTCATATGCGTGCTTCGAATGCGTCACTAAGTGGGCCTATAATTCAGTCAAAAACAAAGGAGATTGTAAAAACATTAGGCATTCAAGATTTCAAGTGTTTTTCTGTTTGGCTATACCGCCTCAAACCAGGCAATCTATTTCATCATCAATGATGTCTGGTGTAGTAAATAAAGTTGATGAAGAAGAATGAAAAGCTGGTCGCATACATTTGACCAAGTGAGAGAAAAGTATGCCTCGTTTGAACCCTATAATGTGAACGAAATTGGACTTTTTTACGATCTTTTCCCGAGTCTCATCCTCGGAATAAAAGGTCCAAAATGAAGAGGTAAGCATATAGTAAACAATGTTTACTATGTGCAATACTGTTGTCTTGTGTATAATAAACACCGCCCTTGAGTGATCGATACGTCTGACAAACCAAGTTGTTTTAAAAACATAAATAGTGCTTCACCCAGCCTCTGTTCTTACGATAAGAAAGCTTAAACCAATAGCTCATAATTTCATAATTGGTTCTTTCGTTTTAATAATCGAATGAAGGCTCCGATAGGCATGTTCTTACGACACTGTGCAGGTGAGCGGTCCATAAGATACATCATCTGAACTTGTCCAGATGCAAAGATTAATTTCTCCCCCTAAGTAGTGCTCGGCTTTTTGGGATCAAGTAATTATTGCAGCTATGAAGAGGTTTTATCTCAAGCGATTTGTGAGAGCTGCAATTCGGAGTGTTGAAAAGGAGACGGAAATGACAGTTTGGAATGTGTTTGATGCAATAAAAGTTATCTTTGTGCAATGGAAACATCATAACATATACAGAAATATTTCAGTAGAGCTGGAGACATAAAGAGGTAGATGGTGGCCAGTCTTTTCAACAAGAAAACTTAAAGCGGTACCAGAGGAAAACAGCAAGAAATTAAAAACGTCTATAAATGCTATTTAATCACAATCAAAGTTTCAGAAATTATTTGAAAAGCCTAATTTTAAGAAAAATATTCTTGATAACCTTTATTCATTACCTCACAGGCATCTACTTAGCATTCAAAATTTCTTCAAAAAATACCTCTATAGGAAATAGCCTTAGAAGGTATTTCTCCCGCCTTCTCAGCATACCTTCGTGGTGTAGTGGCCAGCACGCTCGGCACGTATTCGAGAGTTCCGTGGTAAAGTCCCGGCGAGGGCATTGCTTATTTTTTCATCTCTCCTGCTTTCAAAAAACCTAATGTTCATACAACCAAATCAAAGATTTATTATTTGACGTTATCAAATTTAAATTTAACTGTAATTCGCCTATGTATAAAAGAATTTTCTACAAAGATTTCCAGTATTAGAGTCTAAAATAATTGTCTATATTAAGTACTACAACAAACTAGTAGTTATAGTATCAAACATCATAATGAAGATTTTTCTGCAAATTGATATCCTAGTAAAGAGACGTTTCTACCATATGTGGAAGAACGACATAAACATATAATTACAGGAAATCTAGACATCTTACAGAATCAAAAAGTAAAGCAGCTTATGAAAAAAAAGATACAGAATTTAAACCAGTTAAATACATTACTAAATTCAACTGTTTTGAAAGTATTTCTGGAGGTATTGGTAAGTTCATATTGAAAGCAAGTTCTCTATTAAGTTTACCTACCCATCTTTTTAAAGCAATGGAAAAATTAAATTTTAGTGCATAGCAAAAAGAATATTTAAAAAAATTGAAGAATTCGAAGGTATTAAAATTTTTAAGGCTTTATTTCAGAAGTTTTCGCAAATAAAAAGTAATTTACTATTATCAAAATTCATAAAGCAAGCAATAATTTTAATTATCAAATCTACATTTCTCTTATTGAAAAAGGGCTGCATAATTCAACAACATATTGTATTTCCAAAACTAAAGAAAGAACAATAATCTACAAAATTTTTTCTTTTCACAAAAAAATGGAAAATTTGTCCTTTTACTGCAAACAACAGATTTTCCAATTTATATGTAATTCCAAAATTTCATAAAAATCCTACTAAATTTATATATGTATCAAATAGTACAATAAATTTCAAGAAGAAGTTTGGTCATATTTTCACAAGTTTACGAAAAACAATATGTACTCTCACTTAAAGAAAATCTATGAGAGTTTTCTTGAAATACCATTTGTTTCCTGAAATCTTACTATTTTGGATTTGCAAAAATGGAAAAATTATCTGTTTCTCGCTTTTCAATAGCTATATCAAGCATGCAAATATTTTTTACCTGCTAACAAATGGTATTCCAAAGAGAAGTCCTTATTCAACTCACATAAGGAACCTCTACTTATTTTCTCAAGAATACACATTACTTATAAACCTTTCACATAATGACTTTAATAAATTTAACACTAGATCACCCGCAAATTTCATCCCGATAGAACGCCCGCCGGAGTCATTTCGACTCCAATAGGATTTATAAGGTAAACACATAAAAGAGAACACAAAATGAATACATTATTGAATTAAAACATTTAAATTTGTAATTAAGAACAATAGATACAAAAAATATTAATTTAAAAAAAAGGATAACTGAATTCACAATAATAAGAAAATTTAAAAAATGGCATGCTTTCACAAAATTTATGTACTTACAATCCTTTCTAAACTAAAATTCAGGAATGCAGTTTTTGCATTTATAATCTAACTTCCCATGGCATTTTCCGCCCACCATTTTATTGCATGAAATACAGATATTAGTAGTCTTATTACTATTATAAAGTTTTATTTCACATTCTCCTTTTCGGGGCTCCTCCTGGTGGTTCTGCTCTGCTCGCATTTCTTTTTGGTTTATTAGTAAGGCGTATGTAGTTTTGATGCATTTCGTCAGATAACATGTGGATGAACGTCTGTCTTTTAATTAGTTTTTCAGTAATTTTTAAAAATAATCCAGGCATTTATAGCAGCTAAATCTAATATACTGTAAAAATTATGAACAGGACATCCTCTAAAATGTGCTTTTACAGTGTACTTTCTCTCTATCTGATCAATTACATCGACACCATATTTGGTTGCATTATAAAAACTTATTATTTCTGGAATTTTCTTTTTATCATTACAGATGGATGAAGGGTATTTAAAATCATTACATTTTTCTTTTTCTTTCCTTGATATACTATAAGAGTAGCACTTGTTTCGTGATGTTTCAAAATTTTAGATTCATACAGTGCCTCTCGGGAATCATTCATGGACTTCGAGATTTCTCTTCTTGACCTGATGACAGTTCCTACCAAGCTTGTTCCCTTCTTTTGCAATTCTTTAGCTAAATGAAGTGATGTAAAAAAAGTATTAACTGTGACATATAGACCTTTGTTTAGAAAAGGTTTCATCAGTCTCATAACACCATCCTCAGATAATCTTTGATCAGATGGTCTTCTTCATTTTCTCCTACATAAGGGGAAGCATTGAGGAGGTAATTTGTTTTTACATCAACAGCAAGCCGAAACGTTTGCTCATATTTATCAGGTTTTGACGGTACACACTGAGTAAACGGACATCGTATTTTGCTTGGAAACAGTTGTTCGTTTAATGTTATATTTTCCTCCGGTTTGAAGCAAGAAATTCAATTATCAATGAAGCCATTCCAAATCTCAGATATCATTCGAAATTTTCTGTTTGCAAACATGTAGAACGGGTAGATTTCAAGTCAGATAGTAAAAATCGTAGAATTGCACAAAACCTGTTTCTTCCCATAGTTTCTGTGAAACAATTCAGGCCCCAGATTTTAGACCACAAGGCATGCAGATCTATTTCTTTCTCACCACTCACAACTCGAGCATATAGTATTCCAATAAAGGCAAGTAACTCGTCTATATAAAGAGACCAAGTGTCATTCTCAAGGATGCACTTTGCCTCTACTTGGGTACATTTCTTTATATTGTTCAAAACTGTGCCGTCTATAAATAAAAACCAAGCACTCAACACACTGTTATCACTGATGTTTCTTTGACATAATTTATTGGTCCACTATAATGCTGTACAATGTTTTATTTTGAAACCAGGATTTTTTTTTATTTTTATACATTTTCCTTTCTGTTCCATCAGGAGCAGTGAAAGCTTTAATATTATCTGACGCATCTTCTGAAATTTTCTTATTCTCTTCTCCATCATAATCTGATGAATAGTCATTTACACGTTCAAAATCAATTACTTCAAAATCCTCGTCTTCAATGTCTGATATTTCATCTTCTGCAGTTTCATTAACTGATAGCTCACGTAAACGATTTGCTTTTTCCTCTTGCGTTAATCCTTTTTGACGAGCCACTTTTTGCAACATATTGAAACACACTGAGTAGCATAATTATTTATGAAAAATATAACACAAATAGCAAAAAAATAACTGCAAAAGGAGTCATTCCAGGAGGTAAGCTAGCTAGGTGAGCAGGTGCAAAGAACTGACCCTTTTTCAATTGAGTGGTGGAAAGAGGAATGTCATAATAACTGATATATCACTCTTTCAAAAAGAAAGTACAATACACGTTCAAGGACCCCTAAATAAGTAGAAAAGGATAAAACTGCGGCTTTTTTCCCACGGACTCGATATGACTGCATTAGGCGTTCTAGAAATACAGCCCACAAATATTTTAAAAGTTAAGTTAAATATTTCTGGTTTTCTCAAGTCATAGACATCACTAATTCATTAAAAGTCACGAAAGGCAAACAACTGAAATGAAAAATTAGGGAAGATGTGGGTGTTTATTTAAAGTGCGGAGTCGAAAGGACTCCGTCGGGCGTTCAAGTGTTAAACACACTTTCAGATATAATGATGATATTATTACATTCATCAATAATAATCTTACTGAAATTAGCAACATCTACCCCAACTATATAAAACTAAATAAGACCAATAAAAATCAATTAGTTATATATTATCTGGATCTTAGACTTCATAATCTTAAAGAAATAACAGTATTTGACAGAAGAAAATTCAATTTTTCTGCTGTTAAACTTATGAATTTGAACACCAACATCATTAAAAAGGTAATAACAAATTTAATCAAATTACCCCTAAGCTTCCATTCTGAAATTTAAGCGTCAGTTTTGGAATTTAGAAAACCTAAGCGTCCATTTTGGAATCTCGTTCTTTTGGGTCTTTGCCTCGCTTTTCGCAATTTTGAATTCGATGTTCTCTTTTATTTTATATGTATATTTCGTATTTCTACATTTTAATTCTAATCTAAAATTCAGTAAAAATGGCTAATACATTTCTTTTAATTTATTTAAGATTGGAATATTTTACACATGGATGTATCTTTCTATATTTCATTAACAAATTTCCTCTACGACGCTTTGCTCTTCGTCAATTTTGATTTCAATGCCCTCTTAATTTTCATGCATATTTCGTATTGCTACAATTTAATTTCAATCTTAAATTCTGCAGAAAGTCTCTAATTAACAGTTTACTTTATTTGACATTGGAATTTTTCACATATTGATGAGTTTTGGTATATTTCATTAACGGATTTCCTCCGCGTTAGGACAAAATTCAAAATGTTCGACTGAATTCTTATAATTAAATGATTTAGAATGCTCCATCAGGTAATTTTGGATTAACAAAAAAGTAGTCGTTTTCCCAGCGAGTTATTTCAATTGAATCTGATCTATCTCCTCTTGATAACGTTGAATCAGATTTTAACAGCATTCCTCTTCCTATACATTTTGCATACTGTAATTTCCATTTTTTTCATATCTATAATTCTTCTGTTTTGAACCTATTGGTTAATTGTTTTACATATTTATCGGAAATTTCGGATTTTACTGGTTTCGAATCTTATTTATTTCGTGTTCTACTACTACGTTCTAAATTTCTTATTCATAGTTATTAAAAGCAGGTAATATATTTTTTCTGGTTTTTTTATTTGCGTCAATGTATCTGGTACATCTATAGAAATGTTTAAAATAAAAAGATTCGGTTATTCTCATTTATTCAAAATACACTTAGTATTTCAAAATTAACAAAAAATACAATTATATTTATTTTCTCTTAAAATAACGTTTAGATGAAATATCAAAAGATGTTATTTACAATTGTTATTACACATATTTTTAAAAATATAATACTGCACTAATTTACTGTTAAATTCACAGCATGGTAGCTGGCAGGTTTTATTAATGACAAGTCAAGATCTTTTTCCTCAATGCAGTTAAAAAAACGCAAGTATTTTTTGTACTACACAGCTACTTCAGCCAATCATGAATATAAAATTAAAGTTGCTAAATTATTTCACTGTGCTTCATTTTCTTTTCCTTCGAAGCAAAAGAGCTAAATTATTTTTTAGGTTTAAAGATTAACTGTGAAAATCCAAATTCGGAATGTTCAAACTCCATTATCATGCACGAGAAATTAAACTCAAATTCTCAGATTTTATAAACATTCTTCAATTTTACTGCAAGAAATTTTAAGTATTTTAGAAGTCAGTGATTGAAACAATCTACAAAGAAGATCTATCTTGAAACTCTATATTCAACATCAATCTTGAAAACAATCTATGAAGTACTTAATTTCGGAGCTGTGCAAATTTACGGCTATGCCTTGAATGAGCTACAAACTACACTCTTTGCCGGCGACAGGTTGAAATGTGTATGGAATAGACTTAAATATCTCCTCGACGTTGTTCATTTCAAATGCTTTATAGCATTTATTAAATTAGATACCAATGCGTAAATGTGAGTATTTAAATATGCAAAGAAGAATCGGAAGGATAACATAGTGTCAATTTTTCTCTGCGTTGTATGGAATGTTAAATTGCCTTTATGCATCAGAAAATAAACAGCATAAACTTTCATTTGCTAACATTACAGAGTTTTATCGTCTCTGCATATATTAATTATCACTCAGAACATTATTTCGAATTTATACTGAATCCAAGTAATTTATTAATACTACAGCTTTCCTTTTCACTTCCCTTATTGCTCTAACAATTCACGTAATTTAACAAATTAATAAAATGCAAGAAAATTATGCAAAAGTTCTGAATAATTAAATTAAGATATTACGACAGATGCCAGGAAACATGATTAATAACAAAACAATTCCCGAATTTGGGATACGTTCTGCCGATTTCCGAAATGTTTACCATGTTAGGAAAGGTAGAACAAATATTTGTTCTTCCTAGCCTGACAATTCGTAGCTATTTCTCTTATCATAAATACCTTATGCTATTTCGAAATAAAATATTCTTGGAAATGTATTTAATTAAGAGCCACAATCGTTTTCCCGTCAGAATTAATTACATTTTATGCTTCAGATTCCAGTTGTGAAGGTAAAACTGCAATTAATAAACGGTTACTGATCACATCTTAAAGTCTGACATTGTTCCTTCCTGCTATTTTTCGATTGCGAATAGGGAATCTTTTATAAACAAACAAAATACGCTAGGGATTATTCAAACATGCATGATTTTAAAGAAATATTTTTCTTGTCTGCTTTGTTTAAATATAATAAATTTTTCTCAAACTTCGTTTGCACGAAATTGAATTTTATTCACTTTTTCAAATCGTTATTTTTTGCGGCAAAAAATATAGAGAGAAACTTTTATCTGTGCACAGTTCTACGCTCCGTTATTTATATGTGTACGTTTAACTGGAATCTCGTGTTTACTGCTAAATTTTCATTTAAAATGATTTTTATAACATCAAAAAATTTTAAAGAAAAAGGAATACCTCAGAAGTTCGTAATAGTCCTTTTAAATGCAAGATATAAGCTTGCGCTCATATTCTAAGAGAATCCCTGCTATAAATGCCCCGTAGAAACCCATAAAAAGTTTTTACGCGGAATAGGCACCGATAGACTAAAACCTGTACAACTGTACCGGTACCCGTAGGCTAAATCCACGTAAAAACCCGTATTCAAATCTCCGTAAAATCCCATACAATTGTACAGGTACCAGCAGGCAAAATCCCCATAAAACCCATAAACAGAAACCTGTAGAACATATGTGTACTATAAACAAAACCCCTGTAAAAACCCATAACCAGAAACCAGACTTTTATACGTATCCATAGGCTAAATCTCCATTAAAAAAATGGATATTCTGTAGGTCTATTCCCCATAAAAACCAGTAGACAAAAACTCAGACCAATGCAGATACCCATAAGCTAAATCTCTGTAAAAGCCAATACACAAAAATATACAGCTAATACAGGTAACCTATTGGCAAAATCAATGCACAAAACAGTAGACAAAAACCCATAAACAAAACCAATAGAATTATACCACAGTGGAGTTTCCATACACTGAATCCCTATAAAAAACAAGACACAAAAAAAGAACTGTAAATCAAATTTCCATAAAAACTAATAATTATAAGCATAAACCAGCAGAAGTATACAATTAGCAGCGATGAAATGTACAGACCTAAGTAGGGGGGAATCATACAGAGTAATTTTAAATACAATTCAATACGAAGAAACTTAATGAAATGTTATAAATATCTAGAAACCTACAAGCCCCTGTCCTTCTCTTTGCATGTCAGTACCTATAAACATATTACAAAATATTTATATAAATTCTCTTTACAAACTTTTAAAATTCCTTTATATAATTTTGAAAATAATAGATAATAATCAAAGTCATGATTCACAACCATCGAATGATATATGTGTATATATGTATATATACATATCATTTGATGATTGCGAATCAAGACTTTGGTTTTATGTATATATATGTTATTGATTTGATTATAAATATCTACACATAATACTGTATATCATTGCATATATATATGTATTACACTGTATTTCAGTTCTTTAATTGGGAAATTAAATAATGGAATTTAATCACATCAGTTTGCTTAACAATTGGACACCTAACGAGAAATGTATTGCCAAAGGTTGGTACTTTCTCGCATCTGCTTAAATTTTAAATTACCTACAGTACAATAACTAACTAACTAACTTTGTACTGCTCCCTCAATTTAATGACACTAACACTACAAGGACTGGTACATTGTATCAGTCTGAAGCCACCCAAAAGATGGTCATACAAGCTGCCGAGACCCGAAGTCCCACATCTTCGAGAACCTCAGCGATTTAAATTTGAACTCTCTCTTTCCACCGCTAAACTGGCCATCTAAGACCACCGTCCCAGAGGTCAGAGACCACGGCGGGGTGGGTTTGAAAACTTGGAGCTTTGACTGGCCGTTGATTGATGCTACCTACCAGTACTACATGGGCAGCGTCTCCCTCTCCCTTCAGGCTTTACACAGAATACCGAGGACAGCGTGAACCGGACGCTCAAGGGCCCGGGCGCTATTCGGCTACTGATACCCTAGTTACCGGGGACTTACGCCACCCGGACCGTGAAATGTGGAGATAAACCCCACTCCACGGACCATCGGGAACAGCCAAGTTCATGAATTTTACACCCCCGTGGCCGAGACTGTATAGGTACAGATCCAGTAGCTTCACAGAGTTCTCTGCGGCGACCCCCAGGGGGACAGTGCAATAAAGAAAATTTAAACAAAACTAGACAAAACCCTAATTTTCAGGAAGAGAAACACTATTACAAGTAAAAATATTAAATGAACAAGCAAGCAAAAAGAATAAGGAACTTGATTATTAAAAATTTAAAAAAGAGTTCAAATTTAGCATACTTGCTATCTCTTTAAAACTCGCCGCTTAACACTCATAACAACACACTGCAGCTTATTATAACACACATACACATAGATGTTCCATGGAATTTGAATCCTAGAATATAATGTAGTGAAGAAATAATAGTATACATATACTGTGGCCATTTATAAGAATATAATAAACTTAATAATACTTAAAACGCAATAAATTATATTGTAACAAAACAAACTTTAAAAAACTTACAAGACTTAACAAATACCGATTCTCAACCTTCAGTTCGGGAATTAAAGAAATATCTCATAGCCGCTAAACTAATAAACTTACTTCCAAACGTTAAGCACGGAGAGGAAAATGCTAATTTCCGGAACCCAGTTAGAATTGAAGAGGATGCAATTCGCTGCAGAGGTAGATGGAAGTATGCAAATATGTTAGGTAACAGCCAATGCGCTTTCACGTCAAGAAATATGCAAAAAAGGCAGTCTTATAAGAAGCCAGCTTTATGAAGGGTTACAGAAGTTGATTGTAAGTGCTGATAGAAGGTGTTTAAAACTTTCGTACAATTTGTTTTCAAGACATACGTGTTTCTATGACTTCCAGATAACGAATGGGAGATTCCGAGCGCTGGCAGGCTGTGGGGCGCATTGAAGCAGGATAGTCGATCACAAATGTCGCTCTTTTCTTCGGCGTTGTTCATTTTGTAATTTCACTTTTATGGAAACAATTCCAAACCAAACAGACAATTGTCCGGTCCCCCAAGGGTTACAACCCCGGGGAAGATACATATATTGCTATTGTATCCAAGCGAAATCGCAGAGCAACCTCCACACGTGTGACATCTACGGTTACAGCGTCCATTGGTAAAGCGATATCTGCAGTTACTGTACGCCGAAGATTACATATGAGTGGACTGTACGCCCGGGTACCTCGAGTTTGTGTTCCTCTATCCGTCCAATCAAGATACAGTTGTGCCGGTAATATGTCAATTGGAATGTGTCTGACTGGGGCAATGTCATGTTTACTGATGAGTCAAGATTTGCTCTGGAGCAGGATGACAAACGTATAAGGATATTGCGTGAACAACGAACACGCAATCAGTCCCAAAACATCACCGAGCATCACACATTCCGAGGCGGAAGCATTATGGTGTGGGCGGGGATTTCATTAGGATACCGCACCGACCTTCACATCTTTAAACAGGGTTCTTTGACGACTGTCTGGTTTCGAGATGAAGTCCTAGAACCCATTATGAGATTGTACGCTGTTGCAGTTGGCGCTATTTTTGTTTTAATGGACGATAACGCACGTCCCCATAGAACTGACATGGTCGATGACTACCTGAAGAGTGAAAGGATTGTGCGTATGGTGTGGCCATAGTATATTCGCCCGACTTTCATCCCATTGAAAATCTTTGGAATGGCTCTCGGCCGTGCTGTATCTTCACGTTTCCCACCTCCAGCCACTCTTATTGAGCTGGAAACTGCTCTACAAGAAGAACGGCGATTGCTGAATTCTGCGGTGGTTGACCACCTAATTGAAAGCATGGTCACAAGGTGTAAACTTTGTATACAGATGAGGAGGGATCACATACCCCATTACTGTTCTTTTTTCTCATTTTATGCTGTTTATTTTCACTTTATGCATAATTCTGTTTAAGTGTCCAATATGTCATTATCTGATAACTTACAAAAATTTAATACTGTTTTCATTTCTGTATACAATTATTGATTTTGTTTTATACATAAATATATATGCTGCATACCTGCCGAGTTTTGTGTCAATCAAACCAGTATTTGTTGATTTTTTTACATTTTACATCTTCGTGCTTAACTTTAACTTCGTGCTTACCCTCGCTGTGTATATTATTCTGTATCTCACTTTTAGTGTTGTATAATCTTCCACAGATTTTATATAAATAAAATCTATAACATAATAGGTATTTATACAACATGTAATTCTCGAAGTAAAAATTCTTAATAATTAACTTTCATACTGTATATATATATATATATATATATAATTTATTATTACAAAAGGTATTTCGTATATCATCTTTAAGGAACATAAATTTAATTAAAGCGATGCATTATTGGAATAAATTTAAGTCGGTGTTTTAGGTATAAGTTATTTACATTTCTATTGCAGAAAAAATACTTTACGAATTGTATAGAAATATTATTTTGAACTGTAAAATTTTTAAATAGTAAAATTAAAAAGTAAAATGTAAAGTACTGAAAAGATAGCTATTGCCATTGATTGTAGATTATATACTATAAAAATACCACTTCGTGCTGAGCATTTCCTGTATTTAGACTGCCAGATGAAATTCATATAGTGCAGCATTTAGCAATATAAATAAATATTATACCTAGCCTTATCCACACATTTAAAATTACTGTCATCGCAATTAAGCAGATATAGTACATATAGTTTCATTTGTTTACAAACAGTTTTTACGTTAATATTGTAGCGGAAATTGTTCCTTTCGACTGAGCTCCTCATAGCTTAGTGGAGAAGATGCAGGACCTCGAGAGACGAAGGTCCCGAGTTCGAAACCTATCAAAGGCAAGATACCTTATAATCGATTTTTATGTAAATTTCCTTCTTATTAACCTGTTTTCTTTATCCCAAAATCCTGGTTACGGCACCATATGCAGTAAAAATATTTAAATATTTTAATTTCTTATGTAATGAAAATTGTGTTAATTTCTGTAGGTTATGAGAAATATTAATTATAATTATTCTGGTGTATAAGTGATAACCAAAATTTTGAATATTAATTTTATCAGCGATAAACCGCGAATAAGAATGAAGAAATCCAACTACCCAGTATAGGATTATAACATGTGATTAAGAGCACATCACGTTGTTTCCGCAATAACCCGAATGATAAGGATAAAATATGTGACCTACAGAGGATAGCAAAATAATGTACTTACCCCAGACGTTGTAATAGTTGAAGAAGAAAATACAAGTTAATCATCTACAATTCACTCTATTTATTTTTCCTATCAAAACTTTTACTGCTGAGCTCACACAAATAAAACAAGAAAATTAAATAATCAGATCATAACTATAGTCCTACTATAAATGCAGAACGTCCATTCGTTTAACCTGGAATCGAAGATATATGTAGACCAGGAATATACTTATCTTGAAATTTCTTTTGATTTTGAAGCTTCTACCAGTGAATTAATTTGGAGCAGTGGACCACGTGGCGATAGACAAAGGATGAGTCTTAAATTGCACAATGAGATCGTTCATGATTCTTGCTTAAAAAACATCATTCCATCCTGGATGAATTTCCAGAAACTGCATATAGAATAAATATATTCAATAAAAAACTACAGTTGGCTTTCTATAAATCAGGAACCATATCATCGGACTTTTCAGAAGAGTTAAACGTGCATCATGAAACGAGGTCGTAGGTGAAGAGACAGGCCGAAGCCCGTCCTTCACCCTTGAACTTCCAGCAGCGAAGAGGGCAGAAACCGGTCCAACAACTGCCACCAAGGGCTTGGACGAAACGATGACGATTCTTGAAGCGATAGTTTGATGATAGATGCCGGGTATAGAATATTCCGAGTCTGGAATGTTCCAGCATGCTAATCAGCTGTAGTATATAAGTAGTTCTTCATTCAGTTCGAATTAATAAAGTCTTGAGTTTAGACTTGAGTACTTGCCTATTCATTTGTACGATCCCTTCATCTACGCGACAATATGTATACAACCAAATAAATTTAATGCAGAAAATTCTTACGAGCATTTCCACAGTATAAATAATGAAAGAAAATAATGCTTAAATATTACTCTAACTCTATTTGAAAGTCATAATAAAACAAAGCCGCTACAAGACTCATGATTTGAAAAGCTTTGGTTTTAACTGTCTTGTAAAACCTTTGGTTTTGACTGTCTTGTAAAACCTTTCAATTATGCAAAATTCATATCCAAGTAAAAATTACTATACCTAAATCCACTGCTTGTACAGTGAAACTTTGCTAAAACAATTAACTCCACAATTCCAGATAATGCTAATTTTTTGTAGCCTTACAAAACTATCAGTGATTTTAAGTATTGTTACTAATTTATGTTCCTGACAAATGTGTCACTGTCAGAAGGTGGTCATCTAAGAAAATAACCACTATGTGAGGTTTCAATTAATGCAATTTTTTTTCCAATAAATAATTCATATTTTATATTCCCAAGACTAGAACATTTAATAATACATAAACTCTATTAAGTATTCACAACTCTATTTCAAAAGCAATTTATGAAAAAACAAACTTGAAATTTTCTTCATGAAATGAATAATAATAAAAATAAAAATATGCATATAAAAGTTTGATTATATGTGTTTTAACAAAATAGCAGAAAATATTTAATGTAACAATGTGGTTCTAGTTTCATATTTGTACAGAAATATAGACCAAATAGAAAAAAAAACAATGTAAGCTACTATGATCATCTACATCTTCACACAATTTTAGTAATGCAAAAAATATTCCTTGGATTGTATGTCTTGCCTACCTCATTCAATAAGTAATACACAGATTAAATATTTCAATGTTTACTTCATTTAAAAAAACTTACTTTTTTTGTTTGCGAGATATAAGGAGTACATTTTTAAGATATAAAAAAAATATTCCTTCTTCTCAACCACATCACATTAGTCGAAAAATTGAAAATTGAATCATGCATTTTTTAAGTAAGGTATGCTCAAATTTATTAGTACATAATATTCAAATGCGAAAGATCTACATGAACAAGCTTTAAAAGTTATTTCTAAATTATAATCAAAAAACAAATTTTCAAAAATATAGTTTTAGTAGAATGCAATGTGCATCAGATGTAAACACACTGAGCCAAATTATCAAGTCTGAAATGATGACTTTTTAGCCTTTAAGCACATTGCTTTTAAGGATAACAGTAAAGATGAAAAATGGATATGCCATAATCATTGGTAATGGATATCAATTTCACGCATAGAAAATCCATTTCAGAACTATTTAACTGTCAAAAAAGTCCGCTGAATGCATTAGACACGGTTACACGTGCATGACTTTACTGTTATTTCCTTTCATATTATTTCATATTCACAGTCAATGTTGGTATTTTATTTTTCATTATAAACATCAAAACATAGCAAAAATTGTAATATAGTAAATTATTTATTGCATTACTGTAGCCTACTATGCACCAAGACGCTAATACAAACATCCCATAACAACTTTAACAAGTACGTCGCAATATTGCTTCTTCAGAGAGCGAGGGGGAGGCAAAATTTTTTCTTCACGTCAGCGTGAACACGGAGAAAAATAGTTTGAACGCGGTCGCGCTAAAGAGATGATGGTTGATATCGGAGTTTGTTTGTAATATCAGAAATGTTGATATATGTATATATAAGTGTATATGTGTGTGCATTCATAGAACCAATACGTATCCAAATCACCTCCCTAAGATGACCGCCTCTAAATGAGACCAGTATTTCTGAAAACATAAGTATAATTTGGTAATGAAACATTACTTTTGTAAGACGACCACCCGCAAAGAAAATTCCGACAACTTTAGTGTGTGACTGGTTGCCTTAGCATTCATTTCGTAGAGGCAACCTCCCTTATACGACCACCTCTAAAAGATAAACGTATTTTTGAGAACATAAGTATATATTGGTATGAGCATTAGCTCTTTAAGGCGATCACTCGCAAAGATGCATTTTTAGGTGTGGTTGGTCGCCTTAGAGAGACCTCGCTGTGTGTGGTGTATATGATTACTGTTATTGCTTCCTACAAAAGTTTTTAAAAAATCAAATAAATTAGCATATATAGTAAAATCCCTCTCCAAAACGACCACCTGCTTTTCCAGGTTACTCTGATGGTCTTAAGCCGATCATATTTTCGTTCTTACAGATACTGACTGTTTTAAACAAGAGGTGGAGACGAGAGGATTCACTGTAAGATTTTTAATTTTAAAGCTTTCTGTTGGTTACAAAACAGAAATAACCTTATTTTCAACAGTATCCAAATAAATTAAATAAAAGTAAATATATAAATCATTTAAAATAATCAGTAGACAACAAGAATACCAATGAATTTTGGTTTACTGATACCAGTATTAATTTCATTGTTTAGAAGCAGTTTATTGACTTCAGTTAGAAAATTCGAATAAACCCATATAAACAACAGAAGATTTATTTGGCATCTATTTCTATTATATTGACACCAGTAAGAAAACCAGTGAAAGTCAATATAAACCAAACAGACCAGTGGAAAGTTCTGACATTGATGTTGGTTGTATGGCTGTCCGATGACACCAGTAAGAAAAACCTACAGAGATCAATAGAAACCAGTAAAAGTGAGTAGAGGCCAACAGAATTCTATGGGTACCAGTAGAAAGTTTTACTGGTTTCTATGGGACATTATGAAACCAGTAAGAAAACCCCACAGAGACCAAATGAAACCAGTAAAAGTCAACAGAAACCCATAGAATTTTATGGCTGCCCATAAAAAATTTTAATGAACTATTTACAATTACTATGGGGCATTTTTGGCAGGGATTTTACTGCCTGCGGTATTTTGTTTCCGCTTTGCATTGATTTTGAAATTTTTAACCTCGCATTGGCTGAGTATAAGAAAGGCAATATCGCCAGTTATACATCTTGGCGCGGTGGTGTAGTGGCTAGGGCGTTGCGCAGCAGCACTGCAGATCCAGGGTCCTATCCCCGGACTGAGCAAGGTTGACTCAGATTTTCATCACTTGAGTGAGTCGATAAAATGTGTACCAAGTTTACTTGAGGACTTAACACAGGAAGTCCTGCGACAAGCTGACCACTTGTCCAGAGTATATGCTCATGTAAACAGAGGCCCACGGTCAAAAAAGAAGTTATCACGGCATTGCAGTCCATGGCTCAATGAAGAATGCTGCGCCACTCAGTTTTTTTGCTAAACATAGGTGATTTTGAAGTTTTCTGTCTTTTGTAATTTCTTGAAAACTACTTCTAACTGATCTATCAGTTACAAGAAACTAATAATCTAACACTAATATGTTCCATTCCTTGAGTAAGGTGCAAACGCTTCTTGTCCTGCTTCAGAGATTCAATCACTAGTAAATCTGAAAAGCAAATACCTTTAGTGAAAGTCAAACTGCTTGGCTCAGTGAAAGTGCTTGTCATTTTTTAGTTCCTTTGGGTAAAATATTTCAATATTCTCCATTTATTATACTGGTTAATAAGACTGTTGCCACATAGGTGAAAACCGTGCCTTTATGTACTCTTGAATTTTGATATATTGTTGCAGAATAAGAATACTAAAAGTTTCCTCACACCCTTGTTCTAAAGTAAATCATTAAAAATATTTTTACATAGAGGTTGCTATTTATTGCTAATGAACATTAACGTGTTTACAATAATTTCCTGCACCTGCAACAGGAATTAAATACCATTAATGAACCAAACCTAGTTTTATTTGTTATAAAATGTTGCAACATTAAATGCATTAAATCATTGGAATTTGAGATATAGGGGGAGAAGGAATTCGTGAAGTTTTCAACAAGATTCGTCTAAACATTGATTCATATAAAACAAGCGTCATAGCAGGATTAGTATGCAATGGAAATACTTGAGATTCAGTAGTAGTGGTACGTTCTATAGAAATGAAGGAAACTTATGAAATATTCCTTTGGTTGCGGCAAAGTAGACTAATTAGTTTTCATTATATCTTGGTAGACTGGCCACTAATAGTATTGCTTACAGCTAGAAAATGTAATGCTATATTCCATTAATAAAGTCGAACTACTATCATCTCAACATGTAAGATTAGAACTAACGGAAAATTACGTCAAAGCCATAGACAAGAATGGAAATTTTATATAGATCAGAAATCAGTTTCCAAAACGTTATGTTATAAGAAAAGAGTGAATATAGTCGAGCATCAAAATTAGGAGAATTTATGAGAAAGACATTTGTATGAAGTCAAAAGGTAATGGAAGGGGATGTAAGAAGGTAATGAAAGATGGGTCTAGGAAGACTTCTGAGAAATTACTGTATGAACTTCTAGCAAAAAATAAAATAAAAGTTTACAGACAATTGGTTTAAGAACTTCTGAACAGATACCGCCAGCTAGCATACATAATTTTTCTGATTTTCCATCGATAACATATGAGATGTGTCCAATGTATATGCGGATGGATCTCAATAAAAATGTTTCAAGAGTATTGTCGTAAATGGAACCCAAACTTTATGAGCAACTATTGTTGATTTCTAGTCAAAGAAAATAGTACTTACAATAAGAAAAAATAACTGTAACTGCTAAAAATTTTATAATAATTTTTGTATTGGCTACTTATTTTAGTTTAGCATCAGTGGATGTTTCCGCCCTTTTTATTTTGTTGTTTCTTAAAATATAAGTCAATATTTCCGTTTGTAACTTAGCATAATAAATTATATTTACTTTCTTCATAAATTAGATACTTTTAAGCACAGATCTGAGGTTGAGTGCCGAGTTCTTCAATAGCAATATTATTTTTTTTTAAATTCTGTGTTATTAACATTCATGATAAAAAAGGTATTATTTTAACACATTTGATTGTTACGAAGCGTATAATTCCTTAAATAGAAATATATTTCAACAAAATAAGAATATATTGCCTCTTTTGCTCGAATTCGCCTTCCTTTTGTGTTTCAAAGAATATAGTAAAGTTAAATTAAATTTAAATAATTCTCTTGCGCCATTGCTGCAAGGAATGAAATTTGAGTTTAACAAAATTTCTATTCGTAAAAAGCAATTTAAAGTAAAAAATTAATTATAGAAATAGGTTTAAAAGAAATTATAAATAATTTAGATTGCTGCAAACTAAATATAAATTAATTAATAATTAAATAATAATTAATATAATTAATAATTAAATGATATTGTAGATTAGTTCGCAGCAATCTAAATTATTTATAATTTCTTTTAAACCTATTTCTATAATTAATTTTTTACTTTAAAATGCTTTTTACGAATAGAAATTTTTTTAAATTCAAATATATATATACATGTGATATTTGCAGTCGATGGGCATTGGAAAAGATGAAGCTTAGCAATCAGAGTGCGGATGTTGTCGTTGGCGAAATGGAAGGCAGCCGAACGGATGACACAGAAGAATTTCGCATTAAAAACTCCACGTCTTTTATTCAATTAAAATAGCAGCTTATTGTCTTCAGACGACGATTTCCAGATCACTTATCCAACAATTATTTAAATAGAAATAATACTAAATTTAGAAACTTGACGTCATAAATATTTTTAACAAAGGGTAGACGAAGAGACAGAAATAAGTGTTCGATTAGCAGGCAATGGCAGGAAGCAATCTGACAAAAAATGGCGCGTACAGCTATTTATAGTAGCTGTTACATAACAGGCCAGGGAGTTCTCGAAAGTACTGGTCTAGGGGGGGGGGAGATCCTGCGATTGCGAAAAGTTAATAAGAGGTTGCCTGTTCGCGTAGAGCAAAGCCATCGTAATTTTTTTATATTTTACATCTTCCCCCCTCCTCAAAACAAGAGGCCGGGAGAGCAAAGCATTAGTATATTAGTGAGGCAAGAAAAGTTTAAAGTATGAGAAAAGTCATGGAAAATATCCAGGACCTAGCGTACAGGCTTTAGCTATGCCCTATCATAACTCATGCTCTTTCTCATATAATTAGAAAATACTTCATAATATAATTTTACGATAAAACTTATAATTTATTAATAAAGGTATAATTTAAAACTAAACATCTAATTTAGACAATAATATATGTAAAATAATATTAAATAATAAATTAGAATTATCAAAGTCCTCAACCTTCTTCAAAATGTACAGTGAAGAATGAAATTTTGTATTAAAGCCCTTTTCACAAAAATAACTGAAATTGAATGAAGTGTTTTTTAAAGTCTGTAGATGGGAAACATCATTTGATGTAAAAATTAGAAGATATACAATTTAAGAGTAAAGTATTATAATTGAATTCAGTCTTGTCATCCTAGGTAATTAACAGTACATTGATATACTTCAAAACAATATAAAAATGCAATACAAAACAATATAATAAAATGTCTTAAGAAAACAATTCAATATAAATCTTGAAGCATTATGACAATAGCACCTTGAATTAAGTTTTTATGGCATGTCCTCTACAACAAATCAGCGTGACTAATTGCTGGTGGTTGGGGGTGCTTAAGTATACAATATCTAAAATCTTCTGTTGCCTGAAAAAGGTAACTGGTTTTTGGCATTGTACATTATATCAAAGTGTTTTAAAACAATTTTTTTAAATGAATCAAAATCAAAATATAAGAATACAAAGCCTTACAAAATTAAAATTGTATTGAAGACAAGTAACTTGTATGATCAAGTCAAAGTCTGTTTTAGAGTTTTGGAAACTAGAAATAAATATTAACCTGTGGGATTCCACCCTTTTATTTCACAATTCGATGTGAGGAACCTTGTACACTGATAAGCGAATAACCGCTTGAGTGTGTGAACAGATACGTAAGACTCAAGAAGGGTTAATTACCCTTTATTTCTCAAAATAAAAATCAACACAGTCTGCTCCTATCTTAGAGCGAACAGCAAAGCCTCCACTTGCGCTTGAATTCAAATTAATAAGAACTAAAACTTAAAAAATTATTAACTAAAAGGTATAGCCGGAGCTATCACGATTCTAACTAGTTGGCCACTAAATCTCAATTAAGTCGGCGAAGCTATCAAGGGCCTGAAGTTCGGCCGAGCTTAGTAATAGTAGACGTAGCCTAAAGGCAAACGCGCGCTAGTCAGAGACTCTGTCTCTCTAACGAAGTCAGTGAAGCATCGACTGAAATACTAATCTTACTCATTTGCATTAAACACGTTTCTGAAAATACATTCTGTTAGGAAATTGTAAGTTGAAGCTAGAAGAGATAGAAAAGGTGCATAAACTTAAAATAACTGTTATAAAATTAAAATAAACCTTACACCCTACAACAAGAATAAAGAAAAGAAACTTTTATTACGAAATTATGCATGAAAGAAAAACATAGAAAATTACTGCTTTCTAAAATTATGTGTTATGTGTGTGTGTGTGTGTGTGTGTGTGTGTGTGTGTGTGTGGTAGCACTTTTGTACTAAACTATGGTCAGAGGATCATGGCTCGTATGAAAAATATAAAAATACCCAAGCCAGTATCTTGACCATAGTTGAATCTCCAAGAAAAATAAAAACATAAAATTTTGAGGGGGTGTTAGGAGTCTTAACTAGAGGACAGGGGGCGTGTGCTATCGATTCTTGTATCCTTCCTAATGAGAAGATACAAGGAGTAATACACATACTGTAAAACCTAGTGCCAGAAAAAAAAGAATAAAAACATTTGTCTTTGAATGAAAATCTGGTGTAAAAGCCAGATTTTCAAAAATGTGTGGGCAGCGTTTTTCCTCTGCTCTTTTTTTGGGCTGGGGGGGACGTATATAACAAATTTTGAACAGAAAAACTATGGGAAGAAGGAAAGGCAGGATAGTAAAGGAGTCAGACTGGGAAAGGCCAAGTTCGGTAAAACTAATTGGTATAATTAGGGTTTGTAGTCTAAATCAGGTATTAAATGCCATAATTGGGAAAAAATTTTAATGTAGAATTTTAAAAAATAAATTAATTTTGGACAGAAACTGTAATTCTGCTGTTTCTAACAGTTAATTTAAATTCACTGGCTGGATTAAAAGGACTTAATCTGGTTGAATAAACGATTTCTTATTTCTTTTTAGTTAAAGGATTAGGTTTATCAATTTCAAAAGTAACTTCAAAATATTGCTTTAAAATTTTGCATGTTTCTGCAAAAGTAGGACACAGTTTACGTGTATTAGGATATTGGAATTCTTCATGCATTACTAAATCACGTACTTTAAAATTACTGGGTTTATTATGAACATCATATCTTTCTTCCTTTACATTACGATAATCCTCAGATCTTTTTTGAGCAATTTTCCTAGCTTCTTCAGTTGGTGGATATAATTCTTGATTTTGAAGTAAGGAATCATAAGGTAATTTTTCATACATTGAATATGATGGTGGGAATTTGGTTACAGAATGACGGGCATCATTTATAGTCTTCAGTTACTTGGGGTAATAATTTTGTCCACGCAACATTACCTTGATAAGAATTTAGTTTGCATTTTAATCTAGTTATAATTGTTTGATTAACGTCTTCAACTTTACCGTTAGTTTGGGGCCTATTTGCAGTAATTAATAATTGTTTTACATTATGATTCCTTAAGAAATGCTTAAATTTTGAAGATGTAAAAGCAGCATTTCTATCAATTAAAATGTTCTTTCGCACCTGAATTTGAAAAATTTGTCTTAAACAATTTATGTAAGTATCAATAGTTACACTTTTAGAAGCAAAAGTCCAAATATACCTAGTTGCATGATCAATAATAATGTGAATGTACTTTTTAGCAGAATTATAATAAATTAAACCACGAACAGTATCAATAGACAATATTTCAAAAGGTTCACTGACAAGATGGTAAATTTTGCATTACCCCAAATTTCTTTTGTTTGGATATTTTATTAAATTGACATACTTCGCAATGCTTGCAATAGTTTCTAACATCCTGGACAATTCCTGGCCAATAATATTGAGGAGATAATAAATTTAGCATTCAGGATACGCTAGTATGACCAAATTGAGTATGAGCCTTTTCAAGTAATTTAGTAGAGCCACTGGAATTACAATTTTATACCGTCCTTGTTTTTTAATGGTGAACAACAGGTCATTCACTTTCTTATACTTAGAATATTTAACATTATCTAAAGTTTGATATTCTTTAATTTCTTCTAATGATAATATATTAACTTGTAAACTTAAATCTTGAAATAGGTTTTCTAGAGAACATGTCCGCCTCTAGTAGAACCTTTTTTACACTTAATATCAAAATCATACATAGATAATTTTAAAGACCATCTAAATAAACGACCAGTAGGGTGTTTAATATTTTTAAGCCAAACTAAAACAGCATGATCAGTATGTACAGTAAAATTATTACCATGTAAATAATAATAAAATTTATCTTTTGCATCAATAATAGCTAAACACTCCAGCTCAGTAACTGCATAATTTTGTTCATGAGATCTTTAATTTTCTAGAATGAAAGGCAATTGGATATAAACTACCATCTGGGTGTTGTTGTTTTAAAACAGCATCAACAGCTTCTTTAGAGGCATCAACAAATGCATGACAGGAATATTTTTGATTTAAAAAATTTAAAATAGGCCTAGAAATTAATGCATCTTTCAATCTTTGAAAACCTATTTGACATTCATCAGTCCATTTATTGGGGGTATCATTTTTAAGTAAATTTGTTAAAGGGGTTCTAATTTTTGCATAATTTTGAATAAATTTATGATATACGTTTATACTTCCTAAAAATCTTTGCAATTCTTTAACATTTTTAGGGGGCTTGCAATTTCTTAATAACTTCTATATTTGCATTACTATACTGGTATTTGCCTGCTTGAATTTCGAATCCTAAAAATTGTTTTAATTTTATATTTTCTTTTTTACATATATCAAATATTATTTTAAGATGGTTGCAATGCTCATCAAAATTTGGAGAAAATATTACAATATCGTCAAAGTAATTTATAGCAAATTGAATCTGATATTTGTTTAAAATTTGTCTAAGAGCTCTTTAAAAAACAGCTGGAGAATTTTTCGAACCCAAAGGTAATTTAGTAAGTTCTCAAAGTCCAAAATTTGTGGTAAATGCTATTTTCTCAGCATCGTTTTCATTTAATTATTATATGCCAATAGCCAGATGCTAAATCCAATGTAGAGAAATTTTTGGCATTCATTAACTGATCTAAAATAGCATCTCTTCTACGGATTGGTTGAGAATCTGTTTTTGTAATTTGATTAAGTTTTCGAAAATCAATACATAATCTAGATTTTGATTGTTCCTAGAGATTGATAATTATACCAGCTTTTAACAACTCATCTATTTGTTTCTTGATTTCATTATTCTCTTTAGGAGACGCTCGATATGGTCTATAGGCTATTGGTAATTCAGAAGTTAAAACAACTCTAGGGGGCTCAATATTAATGCAACCAACATCATATTTATTTTTAGCAAATGTATGATAATAACTTGTAAGGTTTATATTAACAGTTATTTTAAGTTATGCCCCTTTTCTATTTATCCTAATTTCAGCTTACAATTAATTTCCTACCAGAATTTAATTTCCAAAACGCAGTTAATGCAAATGAGTAAAAGTACTATGTAAGTCGATGTTTCGCCGACTTCGAGAGAAAAAGTAGGATTTTCCTGACTAGCGCGCGTTTGCCACTTGACTACGCTCTCTCTCAGCTACTACCCTCGGCCATACCTTAGGTCCGTGCTTGGCTTCGCAGACTTAATTAATATTTAGGGGCCAACTACTTAGAAATCTGATAGCTTCGGCTATATCTTTCAGATATCCTTAGTTAAGCTTAGTTTAGTTTAAATTCATAATTAATTAAGTTCAAGCCTAAGGGCAGGCTTTGTGTATACTCCGAGTTAGGAGTTGATTGTAATTATTCTGAGAAATAAAGGGTAGTTAACCATTTTAAGTCTTTTGTGTTTATTCTCACACTTAAACGATTATTCGCTTGTTAGTGTTTGAGGGGTTCTAAGATTGAACATTGGATTTAAATAAGTAAAACCCCACAAACTATTCAACACTTCTGTTATTTACCATCAGAATTGTCAATACTTTCAAAATAATTACGATATTTTTTAATACTAACATCACTTTGACATACAAAAAGTTTTATCATTTTCAAAATATTTACTAGTTCTTGTAGTACTTACATCAGTTTTACACACAAAATTAATTTGAAACAAACTTATCTAATTTAACATTTTTCTTACCTGGTGGTTAAACTTTATAAGTATTAAAATCCAATCGCAATTTGAGCAGTGAAACACAAGATGAAGACAATAATAAATAATTTAAATTAGAATTGACTACATAAAACACTACATTTTTGTGATTTTTCCTATTTTACATGGCATCTTAATAATTTTAACCACTGACATCTGATTAGATAAGGAAAATAATTTACTTTGTCATGACTGAGTGTTCTGTGCATATGTTTTGCAAACATTGTGAAGTACTTACTAAACTACAGTCCTGCTCTGGAACAGGGAGCTGAAAATGGGCTTTGTTCTGATGTAGATACTGTGCTGGAGAATAACTGCACTTGAAAGGGATTTAAAATCCTCTTTTATTAAATCACTATTATTTACACACTTCCCAACTCGGGAGGGATACAGAAAGTAAAAGACCACACTTGGGCCTAACTTAACAATCAAATAAATTTAATACTAAAACTAAAATAGAAATTTAATTAAACTTTGCTCACAGAGCAAATCGCGGAGTTTGGCCTCTAACTAAATGGTGCGTAGCAAGAAATACTAATACTAGCGCACTTCAATTTATTTCAATATGCAATCACGTAGTAAGCACTATGGCTTATAATTTTAGCTGCTAGCTGGTCAGGCGAACGTCGAACAGAATGACCGTGATCCGAGACTAAAAGCTCTCTCACACTGAGAGGTTTCTACCTCTGGTTTAAATAGTACTTGGCTGTACTTCAAATTAGCATAAGCTGAAAACGCGCGCTTCTTCTGACGGGAAGTTGAAACAGAGAAGAGATAGAAAGATTTAAATTAAAATAAAACTTTGTTAGTTTAACTAAAACCTTACAACTTAAAGGTTTATCTTCAATTAATTTACCTTGGATATCCATATCATGAGAAATATTTTTTGAAATATCATTGATTTCACTACCAGTATCTGTGATAGCTGGTAAATTTTGTTGTCCAATTTGGACATGAACTTTAAAATATTTTCACTTTTTTGATTCAGACTTGGGTATTGTATTATGATAACTTAAAGAAGGAATTGGTTGATAAGAAAGCCGCCTATACGGATATTGGATGGGTTGTGGCCTCTATATGGATATTGATTTGGTTGAAATGACCTTGCAGAATATCTAGATGGATTTTGCCTGGGAGTAATATATCTTTGCTCATTATTTGCACTTGGTACTTCCTCCAGTGCCACTGAAATTGGGAAAAGTTTTCGAGCTATTTCAACCCATTGCTTTGGTGTCTTTATTTTCCGAATAGTTAACAGCATGCGCTGGGCTTCTAGAAGACCGTGGTTAATGGCTTCAACTATGATGGAAACACTTACTTTTAAACTGGATTCATATAGTAATTTATTTCTGAAATATACATCTATGTTATTAAATTTTCGTATTTCACAGATACAAAATCATTAAAAGTCACTGCCTCTGCTGTGAAAAAGTATGCACTGAATTTTTCTTTTACTGATTGCCACTCCTTGTCTAAACATTCGCGAAAGAGGTATGCAAGTGCCTCGCCATGCAGGCACTCAGAGAATATTAACGGTTTGTCCTTATCTCCAATACTTTTAGTACTGTATTTTCTTTCGAATAGTAAAATATAATTATCCACGGATCTTAGAGTTCTCAGAGGCCCACTCTTAGAGCCATCAAAAATAGAAAACTGGAATTTTGTCATATCGATAGTGATTGCTTTTTCCGTATTTCTTGACATGGCTTTTGATCGTGTAAGCATAATCCACACCAACGCTTTTGAATTTTAAACACAAAGCACCACAGAAAAAGCGAATCTGTCTGTAGATGATTAAAACACTATTTGAAAACTTTGTCTTGACCCATTTTCAGCACGGCGGCGGAGACAGAGAGAAGTGTTTTCTCAGGTTAAAAATCTTGGCGGCTGTTTAATTATCTGTGATATTTCTAGTCGATGGGCATTGGAAATGATGAAGCTTAGCAATCAGAGTCCGGATGTTGTCGTTGGCGAAGTGGAAGGCAGCCGAATTGATGACACAGAAGAATTTCACCTTAAAAACTATACATCTTTATTCAATTAAAATGAGAGTTCATTTTCTTTAGCTGAAGATCTCCACATCACTGATCGAATAATTATTTAAATAGAAATAATACTAAACTTAGAACCTTGATGTCATAAATATTTTAACAAAGGGAAGACGAAGAGACTTAGGTAAGCGTTCGTATAGCAGGCAACGGCAGGAAGCAATCTAACGCAAAATGGCGCGCAGAGCTATTTATAGTAGCGGTTACATAACAGGCCAGAGAATTTTCGAAAGTACTGGTCTAGGGTCAAGATCCTGAAATTTCGGAAAGTTAATTAGGGGTTGCCTGTTCGCGTAAAACAAAGCAATTGTAATTTTTTATATTTTACATACATATATTTTCCTCAGAAAAAAATTTCAAAAATTTAAAATTTCAGTCTTTCAATGAGAAAATGATGAACCCTTACACTGTAATGCAACGTAAAATACTTTCAACCTTTGGAAAAATATGCATTAAAATTTAATATTTAATTGAAAATAATTGTGGCCTTACCAACAGCTTGTAATTGATAGCCTTCTTAGTGGAATTTTATAAATTCTCATAAGCTTAAAACGTTTTTCGTCACAGAGCATTTCCAAATCTTCGTTTTTCCTCTTATTTGCTTGTTTAAATACTGTACGCTGGCTGTAAGAGAAAGTGCCGTATCATGAAGAAGTGGATGCATTGTCTTGCATATTTCAGTGGGACTACCGTCTATTTACATTTCTTGCGCTTTCAAACCAAACTGACGATTAGGACGCGAAATATAAACACTCAAATAAAGCTCGAAGTCATAAGTTTCGGCAAAGTCACAGTTATACCATTCAAATTTTTCTGATGTTTTAGAGTTTATTGAACGAAGTAGACAAAGTAATAACTTTAATACATCATCGTACTCAATTTCAGGAAAATGGGAGTTCACGAGTGTCATTATATTAGACATTCGTACTTTTTTCTTGAGTGTGGCTTTGCGAGTGTGGTTTGGTTGACTTTATTGAGCGTGGCTTACTTTGGAGAAAACACTGGTAGATCCTACAACTCAGAGATTTTCTAATATTTTCTGGATAACTGTTAATTAGAGTTTTCTTCAATAGGTCCAGGAAATAAACTAAAAAAAACGTAGCAAAAGCGAATGTCAGAGCGAATTAATCAAAACACATGAGCAAGAGTAGTAGAGCAAGCATATAGCAAGCAGTATGAGCATAGTAGAGCAAGAGATCGTAAAACTCATTCTTAATACCCAAAAGTCATAAACAAATTTGAAGGCAATTAAATCTCTTTTAAATGACATTTTACTTCCAAATAAAGCAAACAAATGCATATTTAATATCATTCTCAACAAATTACCTGATTTCCTTTTCTGCAGCTTTCTCTTGCTGTTTATAATAAGATCTTCATTTTATCACGCTCGGCTACTTTTTTTAAAATTATTTTGGAACGTATTTTGAAATTTTATTGCACAATTTATGCACCTGCTTTCACAAATATCTTATCAGTATAGATGAGGGTATTATTTGTGATCCACGGAAACGAAATTTTGCTTAATGCTGTATATAGTGTGTGACATAGAGTAACATGGACATTATTCTAGAAAATGTCTGATAACAATATACACCTCTGCCAAGCGTAGATTTCAGAAACGCAGTTTCGCATATATGAGTTATCTAAATTATTTTCATCTAATTTGTCCAACCGCGGAATTTCATTCATAGATAATTCAACATTCTTATAACAATACTGAATACTTGTTGGCATTTGGCTGGAAGTTATCAACAATTTTAAAGGATTTCTATCTATTGACTGAAAAAACTCTACAGAAAAACAACTGTTGGCGAAGGACTTTCAGCTATGGCAAATGGAGAAGTCAAAGAATTAATCTAGATATGATGAAGGAAGCATTGAATGATCTTATAACACTAGCCGAAAATTAAAGCAGAGATAATGAGAAAGAAGATAAAGAGCTTTTAAATTACAAGAAGTTAAACGAATTGTTAAAAAAAGGCACAGGAAAGGTTTGATTTTGAAATGGAGATTGATCTAAATGAAAAAAAAAGAGAAAGGCACTTGATGAGAAGCAATGAAAAACTCTGCTTTCCTAATCACAAAACTTTTAAAGAGTCTCATCATTCATTGCAAAAGCAAAAAGTATCAGTTTCTTAAAAAAATAATTGTATCACATATATATCAGTCAGCAATAAAACATTTTTCTATTAATATCTGGTTCTTTTTTCCCTTTTAATAAAACAATATTTAGGTTTGCTATATGCATATTATATGTAATTCGAATTAAGAAAATATGCATATTTTATTAAGTTGAATTACACCCAACGTATTTTTTCCATGGATATTTCAATTTGGGGAACTTCAATTTGCGTGCATTCATAGTATTTATGATGTAACCTCAGCATTCAGCAAGGGTGTACCATAGTCATAATATATAATATATTAGTTAAGTTAAATATTATATTAGTTAAGTGTGAGTTAAGTGAGGGTTCCCGGATGCAACTGTTAATATTATGTTCTTTGAAATTAATTCAGCATTTAGAGCATTTAACCTTCTAGATTTTCGAAGATAGTTCAGGACTTGCAAACATATGTCTTTCAATTTTTCAGTTGTTCAAATTACAGAATGCATAGCATATATGAGCCCGCGATTGATAAGCTGATTAAGAACTTAACCTTATTAAGAAGTAAGATTAATATCGTTAAAAATATTAACGATATTAGTCTGAGCGAAAGATAAATTTTATGCAGAAATAGTTTCAAATTGTATAACTTCAAGAAACAGTTTCATAATATGGTTTAAATAAACTTTTACAAGAAAAAGATTTATAACCAGTAACCAAATTATGTTTACTAATAATATTATTATAATTTATATGAATATCACTTGGCTAAGAGGCTGCATTTAGTGATGTCTAAAACGTAAGAAATTTTGACATTTATTTTGGATTACTACTCTCTTGATTTCTAAGTAAAAATTACGTAATGTTATTCTGCCAACTGAGTTAAACATTTCGGCTTCAGTATTGCAAAAATAGCATTTTTGTCTAGAGAAAGTAAAGCTGAAGGAGTTGCATACTTTTAATAACCAATCATTAATAGAAAAAGTATTACTGACAGAAATTAGTATCCGAAGTATGAAAGTATGCATATATCATTATGGAATACCAGTTTATAGTTATTCCATATTGATATGTGTAGGAATAATGTTTTGAGAAGGCATCAAACCCCTATTTCGTAAATAAACACAATTTTCTAAGGCAATTTAGTGCATTTCTCAGAGCAATAACGTAAAATGTAACACTTATAAGCGACTGAGACTTTAAGAAAATCTTTTCCAAGATGGAAGTTATTTTCATATGCTCTTTATTAAACATATATGGTATTTTCTCTTCCCTTTCTACATGTCTTCGTGGTGTAACAGTAGCACACTCGGCGCGTATTTGAGAGGTTCAGGTTCGAGTCCCGTCGAGGGCACTGCACATATTTCTCATCTCCTGCTTTAAAAATCCTAATGACTCTACAGTGGTGCCCGAACTAAAAAGGTGGTGGATGAGGATTCTTCGCCATCAGGATTTGGTAACTGGGTTCCCTAACCCTCAGTTGCCCTTTAAAATGGGAGAGTATATAAGGTAATTTCTCCCTTCTTTCTGCATGCCTTCGTTGTGTAACGGTAGCGCACTCGTCTCAAGAGGTCCAGGTTCGAGTCCTGGCGAGGGCATTGCTCATTTTTCATTTCTCATGCTTCAAAAAATTCAAATGGCTCTATATACAGTAGATAATAATGAATAGCTTTTTACTAAGTTATGCAGAATAGTTCATTAATTTACTCTGAATAAATATTTTCATTTCCCATTTAGCCTTCTTTTACTAGACTATCAAGTTAATTAGATTATACTGACGCTAAGACAACTAAGCATTATCATCCAAACCATGGCGTCTTCACCTTACAGCAGACAAGAATAAATTTCTGTATGTTTTTGATAAGACTTGACTCTGATGCTGCTTGTTGGAGAGGATGCAGTGA
>KK118873.1:244045-273305 GCA_000611955.2 Stegodyphus mimosarum
TGATTGCGTTCTTAACCCCCATTTAAGAAGCCTAATTTAATTTTTGAACAATGTAGATATCTCTGGTTGCTTTTATTTAGTTTTTAGTTTTTTAGCTTGGTTTTTGTTCGTTTTTCGGGTTGACTCTATAACGTATATCTCTCGCATTCTTAGCGTGCCTTCGTGGTGTAATGGTCAGCATACTGAGCCGGTATTTCAGAGGTCCGTGGTTCGATCCCCGGCGAAGGCATCGCATATTTTTCATCTCTCTTGTTCCCTAAAAATACCTAATGTCTCTACAACTCTATTGAAAATGTACAATCAATCGTTCCTTCCCATTCTGTTACGTTTAAATGCAAATAGCGGGTGACTAAAAAAAAGTCTTCAGCCTATTGAGAGCTTTATTAAAAGCTCTAGTTTCTGATTTTCATGCAACCAGGAATTCAGCTATGAATTTGAATTAAAAACGAAAAAATAGGAAGTTTTTATTGTTTATTTGAATATCAGAGAAAAACATTTAGTTTTGCAAAACGTTTTCTTAAAATGCAAGTTTTCCCAGTTTGACATTAGCTTCTAAGTACGTTAGAAAATTTCTCTTTGCTATTTACATTTTCTTAGATTCAGCTTTTAACATTAAAATGCAAACAGTATTAGATATACTCCCATTTCAGGAATATCGTTTAGAAAACAAAATCTAGCAAAATTACGAAAAATCTCAAATGGTTATATAATTTGCTGCCCATTTAAAACGCCAAACAATGAATGAAGCATTCAAACAACATGAAACTTGCACCATGTATACCGAGATCAGATATACAAAAGATAGACGATTTCAGCTCACGCGCACATCAGGTGACTGGAAAGCTCCTTACAACACGTATATAAAGGAAGGGAAACATGCCGTTTTGAATAACGTGAACTGTTATTTCGTGAAATATTTTCTGTGTGCAATCAGTATACGTCATAGAAAAACACAAGCACCATTCGAGCACGTTTCTGAATGCGCCCGAGGCAAAATCATTGCATACATAGACCGGGAATTATCTTTTCAGGAAACCGGTCATCGTGTCGGAGGTAGCTAAGCAGGAATATTGAATTGATGGATGCAGGGGGGAATGACTGACCGACAGGAGCAATTGCAACCACGTCGTCGCACCTCTCCACTGGAAAGCACGCACACTGTGCCCATGGCACTGATGGAGCACACTTCCACATCTGCAACCATATCATACTGAATGCAGTTTGTAGCACAACAGTCGTGACTGCAAGAATAGTTCGAAGTCGTATACATTACAACAGACTGTCCATTAGGCAACCATCGCTTCGCTTACCTTTAAACCACAGGCGTATGTATTTGCAGTGGCGCACTGAACTACGCAAATGGAATGCCATTACATTATGTTTTCGGACGAATCACGCTTTTGCATTTAGTAAAACGATTGTCGGAATAAAGTTAGGAGAACCATGGAGAAAGGCGTTTCGAATGTTGTGTTATGCATCGTCATACTTGTCTTACACCCGATGCTTGGGGTGATATTCGATTCCATTCCCAAACCCCCGTAGTACGCATTATCGGTACATATAACTGTTAGCGCTATACCTCTGAAGATTTTCAGTCTGTTCTCCTTCCTAACCTTCAAGGCTTGCCTGAGGCCATATTTCAATAGGACAGTGAGGAACCACACCTTGAACGCAAGGTTCAAGCTTTCCTCTTAGCTTACCATAGCATACTGTTCACTTGGCCTGCCCGTTCTCCAGATTTATCTTCACCGAGCATGTCTGGTTAATAAGTAGGGAACGCCTTGCCAGCATTCCGCACCTGCAGGTACATCAAATGAATTTTGGCTATGTGTGGAGGCAGCATGGGCTGCCATTCCCCGAAAACACATTTCTCGACAAAAGCCTTTTTCATACAATGCCGAGGCGAGTAGCAGCGGTGACTGACAAATGTGGAAGCAGTACACATTACTGATTTTCTCGTCTTCCTGATCTCAAAGAAGGCTTTAAATCAATTAACAATGATGCTATGTGTAATCTCTGAAATCAATTTGACTCTGATATTTCTTGTCCTTGTTGTTTCATTTTGGATGGCCAGAACTGTAATTTCACATATTTTGAAACAGACAAAAAACGAATGTGGTACTTTGAATAGACTGCATTACTATGCGAGAAAAATGCCTGTGCACATCTGGAACTAAACTATGTCTTCCCACTTGTTTTTTCTTTCTATTTACAAAGAGCATTTTATAACTGTGACTTTAGAGCTGTATTATTCAAAAGTTTCTTTGAACAAAATTTTTAAAAAAATTAAAAAATTTTAAATATGCTTAAGTTCTACCTACTTTGCTTTACAGGCATCACGAAAAACAATTTAATTGAAATAAAAAGAACTGTAAACAAGTTCAAAATTCACGTTTAAAATGCCTGGGCATTAAGTTCCTAAAGGAGCAGTCGTTAGAACAATCGTTTCTGCTTAACACAAAAAAACTCTAATTGGTTTACGATCTAACCATTAGTTTTTCTTAAACTCCAGTGTTTCAGTTGCAGAAATATTACAGCTATCTTATCCTACTGTAGAATGTCACGCCGTATTTACCCACGATCGAGAACGGGAGGGGCAGAATGTTTCCACTGTTCCAGTATTGACGTGGACAGATTTATGATCATTGGCTAATACAGGTTTGATGTGTAAACATCCTTTACTAAGGCTTCTAATATTAGCAGGCGATATTGAGTATTTGCAGTCGTGTTACAGCAGAGTTGAGTGCTGTGTTGAATAGAACACTATAATCTTCAGGGACAAATCTCGCTTTTACCTCATGATGACGATTCGATTATGAGAGTCGAACATGGTCACTAGATGACTGCTTCTATCAGTTTCGAGGTACGAACTGCCCGACAACGTACAGCAATTGTCTAGACCAGTTATTCACAAGCACTGTGCCGAGAAACTCTTGTGTCCTGCCAAATTCTTAAAGTGCGCCGCCAAATTTTAGAAATGTATATAGTAAGAATTGTAATTCTAGTCTGGAGAAAAGCACATTTCGGAGCATTTTTGCGCATGTTCAGTACATAATTTAAATTAAAAAGTTCTGATTGGTGCAGATGGGAGATTAGCTTACTTTTGTTATTTTTAATAACATAATTTCAAGTATGCAAGGGCCGAGAGAAAACTCAACAGATAAATGGGGGGGATTCCAAAAACAAATAACTTTATGGAAGAACAAAGCTCAGGAAGTTAATTTGGAAAATTTTGAGTGAGTTCCAAAAGATTTTAATAAAATTATTCATAAAATTCATATACTGACCATTTGACAACATTAGAGGAGAAAATTATTCATAAATTATTCATTATTTCCCAAATTTTGATATAAAAATATTTGACTGGGTTCGCAGTCCATTTGTGATAACGAATACTTCTGTGTTTGAATTAACTTTGAATGAAGAAGAAGCATTAATTTCGCTTTCTAATAATCGAAATTTAATTTTAAAATATTCGGAAGAATCAATTAATTCATTTTTGATTAACATTTAAGTGTGATTATTCCATGATGGCTGAAAAAGCTGTTCACGAGATGCTATGACCTTCATTTCGTTCGTTTCGACCTTGGCATTTTCAGAGTACGATTTCTCCTCCCGCACTGAACTAGCTCTCTCTGTTCGATGGCGAACTGGCTCTCCCGACCTGACACCATTCCCACATTTCTAAGATATGATAGGCTTTGGTTAAATATTTCTCTCTAGTGTTTTTGCAGCTAGAATGAATATTTCAAAACATCTTCTTTTTTTTAAAGCTAAAACTTATTTTCAGCATCCGATTACTGACTGTGCGTGCTACCAGAAAACATTTCGCAGTTTTCTGTAAGTGTTGATTAACCCATATTCGACCACTCTCAAAACTTTCCGCCGGAAAAATGTAACCCTTTAGAGATATCAATAATATCAGATAGTAACGCATATAAAACTAAAATTTTGATATATTATTCGGATTTTATTAAGTCACAGGCTGTCCTATTAAGAAGACAACGATCCAATACGCTACTGAGCATTACACAAATTTTTCGTACTTACTCAATAGGGAACTAGCAATGCAAATTGGGAAAACAGTCAATATATAGTTTAATATTGCATAATTCACAAATAGTTGTAGGTTTTCTAATGCATGTTTTAACTGGCATCGTCTCTGTCGTCTCTCGGGATTTTTTACTTTCAGAAAAGAATAATTATTTGCTTGTTTGCATACCGGTTAGTCTCTACAACTGTATGTGATATCATGTTTTCAGCCATCATGTGAAAACGTTCAACTGGAGTTTTTCCTGAAACCACATTTAGAGTATTTTGATGGTCTTGAAAAGAAATACAGCTTGGTGAAAGCATGAATTAGGGTTCACATTTTTTTCCGCTTAGGAGCTTTTACATTCAAATTAGGTTCTCCCCAGTTTTTTGGTAAAATTTCTATAGTTCCTGCGGTATCTTCTGTTTCTGATTCGGTACATGGTTCTGATATGCTACAGTTTTTGGTTAGAATCGCCTATTTGTTCTTCATCACGAACTGATAAAAATAACCATTTCGGGCTCATGAATTTTTTCAACAGACAAAGAATTCATATATTCAAGACCTCTAGAGTTGTTAGAAATTTTATTGCCATTTTGAAAATATTGATCTTTCAAAAACAATTGAAATGTTCCACTCAAGCGATAGATCGGGAAGTAACTGATCTACTTTAGAAAAAAATACTGCAGATTATTTCTCCCAAAGGAACAAGCTCATGAGCAGTTCTATAGAAAGGTTTCATCTGACGTCACAACTGAATGCCCACAGGGAAACCATTAGGATCCAAGGTCAAAAAGAAACTTTCCAGGCTAATTTCTATTTAAAATATTTATTTTATACAAAATGCACACCTGCTGCTATTATTGCCAAGGAAACATCACATAGATAACCTTCTTTTACTCATAAAAACCTATTTAGGAGGTTGTGTGATATTTTACTTTTGTAATGTAATACAAAAGATACAGAAAGAAAATTCCAGAATAATCTATACACGAATCCTTCCATATGTCAGGCTAATGTCATTGTATGAATAGCTATTGTTTAACATTGATTTGAATGAATGTGTTCTATGAACTGCGGGAGTGTCGAGCAAAAAAAAAATTGGGGATTAGTCCGTTGTCCTGTTTATAGGACGCATATAAAATGCAAACAAAATACCTTAAAAAGATAGTTTATTTCACGGATATTTTTATTTCTATAAATAGTACTATAAATCTACTAGCAGAAATGTGTACATTTGTTTAGAAAAAAATATAGATTTTAATCCTAAATAACGGCTAAAAAATAAATAATTTTAAAGGGTTAAAATCATTTTTTAATGAAATTAATTACGAAAGACCATTTTTTTAGCCTGCATAGGAAACTTGCGTCTATTTCAAGGGGGTTATGCCAAAATTTATCTATTTGTTTACCTTCCTTTTCCATTTAATGACATTTAATTGAACCGTCCTATATTTAGAACAGCGGTCAAATATGGGTTAATATATTGCAGCATTTTATTAACAATTTTTCCCTTGAGTTACCGGATCAAAAGATTATACATATATTATAAACAAACTTTAATAATTACGAAGCTAAATACCTGAAGGCGTTCAGTCCATAATAAATTTAAATGAGAATTTGATAATATTTTATACCTGAGAAAAGAATTGATACAATATGCAAAAATAAATACAATGATTATACTATTTCATTGCTATGCTGAACTCTCATGATTTTATGAGAACAGAAGCTCAGCGCATTAACATTTCTGGCTAACTAAAGCATGAAATCATATGATATCTATGAAAAAATCTGAAATTGGAAATAGCTGTTCGTAAAATGGAAATAATATTTGAGCGAAGCTTAACCCATTTTTCTCCTCCACAGTTTCTTTTTGGCAACTAAAAACGCAGCCTAACTTATGGTCATTAATATAAATTCTTTAACAAAACTAAGCAGGCGAAACTTAATTTTTCCAAACCAAAGATAAAATCTTCGCCGTATCGATATCTGACAGCTTGTAATTTATAGCCTTTTAGCGAATAAAACATGAAAGCAAAACTTATGCAGCGAATCTTGAATTTTTTCATTTCGGTAGTGATCTTCGTAGACTACTTTCAGTTTTTTATTTATAAGAGAGAAAAAGAAAAATGTGTTGTTCACAAACGTATAAACGTTGCTTTCGCGTAAGCAGCTGTGCTTGACATTTTGATATATGAAGTGAAATGGAGATTTTCACCTTCCTTAGTTTGAGAATCTTGGTACGCACTTGGCAGTTTTGTAAAGATGGGGAGAAGAAGGAGATTTGCCTCTTCAACACTGGATTCATTTACTTTTACCAAGGTTTGATTTGGAGAACTTTTCGAATTTTTTAAAATTTGAAGTCTTGTTTAGGTATTCTTCATCATAATGCGTTTTCAGCTGTAATTCCAACATCCATATGAAAAAGAGATATTAAAACTTATAAAAGCCAGACGGCATTTACCGATCGAATATTGTGCAATGTAATAATAAACCGTATTTTGAACTCTGCTTGTTAATTTTTTCAAATTATTTGATTTATATAATAGTAGGTGTCCTATATACTAAACATTAATTAATACCGTTGGTTTTATTTGAAATTCGTAGTGGTTCGTTAATTTATGTCCCATAAATATCTATGACCACTTTTCGTTTATACATACATTCAACTTCAGCAACAGGTTTAAGATGCTCTTGTAAATATTCTCTTATATTAATGGATTTGCTAAATCTGTAAAGAATATTCTATATACAAAATATTTGTCAACGACGCATTAAAAATCATATACAATATTATAATAGTTTTTTTACAACAAAAATATCCCACATCAAATCCAAATTATTTAAAATGGTTCATCGGCTAGGTTTGAGTACACAAGTTTTTCTAAGAATTGAGCTATTCAGGGAAGCCGAAGAGAAAAATAAAGTTCATTCAATCAGGTTCGTTTTTATTATAATTATAATATCCTTATATTTTGGTTGATTTTGGCTCCTTGGCCAAATAATGTTGTCGACACCTGTGATAGATATTAAGTAACATTCCGTTATTAGCTTTAGTAACTAACGATTTTACGTAAAAGACTCAAGGTTAATTTCTGTTAGACTACTTTCTGTGGCAAAACACTTGGGAAGCCATTTCCTCGTAGTAAATATTTTAAGACAGAGTGGATACCATTAACATCTGTACGTTGGAAATATTAGGAAACGTTATAGAGAGATAACTTCTGTTAAGTTACCAGAAGTTAAAATTTACTAAGCGCTGCCTATATTTCCCGTCTTATGCACTGCTGCGGCGTTCTCGCTAGTTTTATTCTAAAGACTTCTCATTCTAGAAAGTTAGTCTCGCTAGTTATTTATTCTAAAAAGAAAACAATCTGTACTTATATTACCCACAGAAGAAACACGCTGTTTTCGCTTGAATGTCAAAGGAACTAAATGGTTGTTTTAACCACTATACTAACCCACTTTCATGTTTTGTCTCTTTTTTGTACGATATTTCATAGAAAATATGATTTAATGAAAGGTATATTCGAATACCTTTTTTATCCAACATGCAACTGATTAAATTTTGGCGGCCTTTGAATGAATTCCTGCTACTAGAGAGCATCGCAACTGAACATCTGCATAGTGTGTTAAAAAAGAGAATTTCAGTCTTAAGCCATAATTTCCATTCGAATGTGATATCGTCTACTTACTTCGATTGTACAGCTACATACGAATGAAAATGTAATGAAACTCTTGATTTTATCACTTCGAAAATTATGCATTTGCATTAATAAATGTGTGCAAATTAAAATTACTTAATAAGGAGAGATTTTTTTTGAGTAAATTTTATTATATTCTAAAGAGGTATTTTCTCTGCTCTCAACATCAAACACAAAAGCGTTTAAGCTGTTATATTTTAATCACATTCTGTTATTTAAGTAAGATGCATTAATAGAAAGGTTTAGGGTTTAACAAGGAATTTCCTGAAACATACATAGTGGTACTAAAAGTTCAATTACATTTTTATGCAACAATTTGACTTCAGCTATAATCAAATAATTTTAATTGCCCTGTTTTCGATAAGTAAAAGCGAGCAGTTTTGTTATATGGCAGAGATAGCCTTACGGGAACCAGGAATAAAATATAGAGGCATTTGGAACAAAAGTATGCTTTCCTAAAAACATTCCGTTTAGTCTCACTTAGCGTAAGAGGAATATGTTTGCTTATCCGTGGTTCTATGAAGTTAAACCACTGTAGAGCACCTTGGAGGACTGAATACAAATGAATGGGCATTGCTTTTGAAAAACATTATATTAAATCGTCAATCAATATAAGGTTATCTGTGGCATATTTGAGTTAAGTGTCACATTTTACTGATTGTTAAGGAAAGAACAAATAATTAAGCTACTAAGAAGTGATGAATAAAGACTTTATTTCCGATTTTAGAAGGAAATTCAACTGATGGTGGTAATTATGTTGAGTAAAAAAATGAAACTATGAAAAACGACAAGGGGCTATAGGAAGTAAACAGTTTCTACTTCCTAGCATAGTAAAGTAGATTAGACGCATCCAGCTCTTGGAAAGGATACATAAATACTGAAATCTGGTTGCAATGAGGGATATATCGGTGGTAATTTTCGAGATTCTAGATCTTCTTTGCTTGCGCGAAAGAGAGTTCATGTCTACCGTCACCTAAAAAAACAGAGTTACTGTTTTAGATGAAATCGCAGTATAGCATTTAGTTCTATAAACTTATTTCAGTTAATAAAAATAAAATCTAAAACATGTTTAACTCACTTCTAGTTCAGCAAACCTTATTCAAACTGTGATTGCTGAATACGGTGAGCACCACATAGATATAAATAAGAACTGATTTGGTCCAGTTCAACGATCTTATTAGTAATAGCTGTTTTTGACTGCATTTTTGTGTACTAACTTTGATGTTATCCAGTTTCTTATTTTTTATCTTTTTTCTTATATATTTAAATAAACATTATTCAGTATAACGGAACACCTCTAACTTACCAGTTAAAAAGTTCATCAAGCACCTATCAGCTTTTCGCCATGATGTCTCGTTGCTTCGTCAAGTATTTTCTAGTATCTGGAGTTCCGTGCTTCAGGGTATTTTCGTTTGTGTGCTGCGAGTGCTCACGCTGTTGACTCTTGCTAAGAACGGAATGCTTAGAAGTGGGTATCTCCCAGCTTAGTGTAAATCTATCATCAGATGATTGTTCATAGCTGTAGCAGAATCTAGAATGATAGTAGAAAATTAAGTACTTGTAGCTTGAACGACAATTTAGCCTTTTCCGGGACACCCCAGGACGGTCTTCGTAAACACATCGCTCTCACCTAAATCAGGTCCTTTGCAGAACATGTATGTTTAGATTAAGGTACAAATCTTACGTATGAATTAATTCTAATTTTAGTTTCTATCAATGAACACCATCCAAATTGTCTATTAATATAGAAAATTTGGACATAGTGAAACAACTACAATTAAGAGAATTCATGAAAATGGGCACTAAATACAGACCTGTCTACGGAAATAACAAATTTTTCTGCTTTAACAATATTGAAAAATAGCCTCGATTACTTTATTTTTAAAACGGTGTATACAATAAATCTCCCAAGTAAAGCCTTATTAGAATGGAAACATAAAGTTTTTAACAAAATCAAACATAAAATTACAAAGTTGAATTTCTCTGGCAGTTTAATCAAAAGTATTATTTAGTATAAAATAACAGAATTTAAACAGAAATTTATGGTCATAAAAACTGATAAAGCAACTTTATTTTTAAAACGGTGTATACAATAAATCTCCCAAGTAAAGCCTTATTAGAATGGAAACATAAAGTTTTTAACAAAATCAAACATAAAATAAAAACTGATAAAGCAAGTAACAACTTCAGTATAATTTCAAAACAAAATTACAGGGAAATAATAGAAACAGAACTTAATCAGCCAATATTACTTACCATAAAACAACTGAAAAAGAAATTTCGATTATAAACAAGCTCAAAGCTTGTCATCACACTTAAAATTTCAATTCTATCTGATAGCAACAAATCTTCCAACGTCCAAGCTCTTCCAAAATTCCACAAGACACCGATTAAATTCAAGTTTATAGTGGGATAAAAAAAAAGTTTTTACATATATATATATATATATATACAGGTGTTATAAGGATTAGTTCTTTGATTTTAATTCAGCTAAAAGTGATCGCAACTTTTATTGGAGTATTAATAATTATTCTAGTTATTTCTGCAACTAAAGGGCTTAAAATTAAGGAAATTATCAGTTATCATTATAATTTTAAAAATCTGTGTACCCCTCTTCCATTGAAAGAAATTTGCAATAGTCTTCTACTACTTCCAAATTTATTTCCAGAGATGCGTTTAGTCTTAACAATAGATAAAGGAAAACTTAACTCAACTGCACGTTGTTTCAGGAAAATATTAAATTTGATAATACAATTTTTAAACAAATTAGTGGTATTCCAATGGGCACGAATTGCTCAATATAGCGTTTTATCTACAACTCTACCTGTTTACCAAAGATTCCAGTTTCAGCAATAACTGGACAAAACCAATTTAAAACTATTTGCAAATACATATAAATACACAGATGATATAATTACTATAAGTAATTTCTGGTCCATAGAAAAATTTCAAATCGATCCTTTTTATTTAAATTTAATAAGACCAATGGAAGTCAACAAAAATATATTATCTTGATCTTAAAATCTTTAACGACTAAAGCAAAATTTTTTGACAAAAGAAAATATTTTAAATTTAAAACAATTAAACTAAATAATTATCACTCCAACATAAAAAATAAGTTATAGGTAATACAGCATTTAATTAAATAAATAGAATCAAAAATATTTGTATACAGATTTACTACTTAAGAGGTGAAATTATTTTTTTACGTAAATATTTATAGAAAACAAAATTTCTTCACAATCTATTTATATTTTTCTTAAAAAAGCTGGCATTAAATACCAAATTTAATCTTTAAAGTTATGATAAGCTTATTTAAAACTTAAAGGAGGATAAGAAAGGATATTTTGTTAGAATGAAAGATTTGTATATTTGTATACATTTCTGTATGTACTTCTGGCCTCTATCCTTCTAAAAACAAGGCGCATTTCTTTCCAAATTCTTAAAGCAGCCATTTAATTAAAGACGTTTGACTGTTAATCTCTTTGCTTTATTTATCCTTGACTTTGAAGTTTAGTTTTCTGACTTTTAGCCAGAGATAATTTTAAACTATTAGTTTTACTCTAAGCTTTTTAGCACTTTAATATCCAGAATCTTGCACAGCAAAGAATTCTCGCCAGCTGCAACCCCTCGCGTTTAATCTACATTTTCTTGTTCCACAGCTAATCAGAAAGCTCTTTTCTTTAATTTTATTGCTAATTTAAAATTCGCGAATATCGAAACAGTTACTTGAATTTTGCCACTTCTAATGTGGCAACCCCAGACGTCCTTGGCATGCTTCTGCACACGCACCTCTATATTAAATAGGAAAATGGCTACTACAACTTTTAGTAGCAGTTTTAAACTGAAAGTAATAATTAAAATTAATATAGGACGATGTAAAAATCCAAATGTTTATAAGACCGAGTTAAAATACTTTTTATTTGATTTATAATTATATCTATTCAGCATCTTGTTAACTATTGATTCTCATTTTATGTTTTAGATATTCTTCTGTAGTTTACTACATTTATTGTCTCTACATATAGTGTCATACTTGCCGCCCAGACGGTATAGAGGTTAGGGGAACCAATTCCGATACCGATGGGCTCGGGTTTGAATCCCGGAGAAGGCATGGGTGCAAATTGTCTGTTCCCCCTAACGGTAGCCGCCTGTTAGGTGCCTGTTAGAAAGTAACTGTGGCCGCCTGTTAGGTGCCTGTTAGAAAGTAACGGTGGCCGCCTGTTAGGTGCCTTCACAACAAAATGGCCATCACTTCCGGCCTTAAAAGTGGCCAACGCTGAAAAGGCAAGTGTCCGCTGTTCGACTAAAAAAATATTGTCATACAGCGCGTCTGTGAATTTCTTTCTCAGTTATTAAGAATCAAAAATTTAAATTCAAAAATTATTTTACTTTGCATTTTTTTTTTACATTTTGACATAAGAGTGTTGTTTAGATGTGCGAGAGAAACAAAACACGGTCAGACTGAATTGTTGGTGGTTTTACGGAAAGAGAATATTTCACCTTGAAAAGTCAGGATCTTTCTATGGAATCGGCAACAAGTTTTCTTGTAAAATATTTTAAATACTTTTATATTTAAACATTTTTAATAAATTGAATACATATTGTAATTTTTGCTTCCCACAACATGCAGTACCTTTACTAAGAAATCTCCCCTTTTCAATAGTTAGTTTACATTCTAGGAGATAATCAAATTAAATTTAATTGTTAAAAATTTTATTATAACCTTAATTCCGCGAGATTCAAATTTTTAACTCAATATTCATTTTTGCATATATATATATTGCATGTTCTTACCTGTCTTTTGAATCTGCACCTTAAGAGCATAAAATTACTTTTATAAAATTAAAACCTGAGTATAAATACTGAGCATCGACTTAAAAAGCTATTTCATTTTAAAGAGGTCTTATCATTTTAAACAGCTATTTAAAAATTTGAAGGGTTTTAATTGTGTAGGAGTTTAAATCAATGTCTTTCACAGCCTACAAAACTAATAAGCGAATTATCGCTCCGTCTGAATTAATATGATAAAAGTCTGAGGAGGTTAGTGTAACGAATTAAATAAAATGACATTTTACGAAATTTCTAAATTAAACACAGGACAACAATTTCGTGTGCAAATAACAGAAGAAACTTGCGGGTATTTCACATTCGAACAGTATGCTCGGTGATTACACATAATGATCCACTTAAGCTGGCTCAAAGATTTTAAGTGGCGCATTTTTAAAGCTGGCTAGCAAAACGGCTAAAGCCGGAATAATCGCTGCTGGATCTTGCTTGAAGACGTAAACTTAGTAAAAGCTCTGTTTCAGTACTGAGGATTTTTGGAATTATAAATTAAAATTATTTAACGTTTAAAGAAAGCAAAAAGTTTTTTAAGTGTACGTATAAATAATATATTTGATTGTTGATCGATTCTGAAAAGTAGTGTAAGGGGAATAGAAATAAATACTCCAAGAAATTTTACAAAAAGTCCTTCTATTATGGATATCAAGCCCAGAAAAAATGCTATCATACTAAACATTTAAAAAATACTCTTTACACTTTAAACATGAATTAAACGACCCCGAATTCGTCCTAAAAATTTGTAAACAAGTTTCTGTATTCGATTAGATGGTGTTTATTCTCTTGGAAGAATTTACATACATAAGAAAAACCTTTAGTGTAATTAAATTTTCATAATAGCATCCAACTAAAATTTATGTCTCAAGTCAAATTATAAATTTGAAGTAAATTGAAGTCCTACAACTTTTATCGCTAATGTCTTCGCCATGAATTCATGCGTTTATGACAGAAAACGTTTTAATAAAAAATAACTCAAATTCAGCTTCTTTACCGTTCAGCAAGTGTTTCGAGAAAACAACAGTAAATTATAAAAAACAACAATAACAAAAAATACAACCTATTTATGTTCTTCTGAAAATTCAAACAAGCAAAAACGACTTGAAGAATGGATAAAGGAGAAAAATCTAAGTCCCTAGAGCATTTTATGGCTTTTCCGGTTCTTTAAAATTCATTTTAGCTCTTCCCTTCATCTCTGTTGCTTCAAACATTTTCCGCTTATCCTCAGAAAATTTCAAATAAATTACTTCGGAATACTTACTTACTGAATGTAAAAAAAGGGCTAAAAGTAGAGTTTGGCTGTTGAATTAATTCTTAAAATAAAGCCTAATACAGTGCAAATTTATGTATACGTCATGCAAAGTTCATAAAATTTTAAAATGAGTTATTTTTAAATTTCATGCCTCATCTTATATCTTGCAGTAATCATCAACACATACTACTCTGATAGCTAGAAATTAATAGTAAAGCTAGAAAGACAAAATAGTTTTATTAGCGGAAGTGAATCCCAGAGTATGCTAGTAAACTGTTACGCTCAGCGATAGCATAAAAAAACCTTAAAAAGTATTCTGAGGAGAGGGTAAAATCTGAATCCTCTCTAATTTTATTTTTCACTTTCCTTTTTCTTTTCTGTTCAATCGTGGAAAACCTTTCGACATTGACTATAAATACAATAAATTAATATCTTATTCATATTTTTTCTAATTCGCCCAAAGGGTGTTAGCCCAGAAGGACTATTAATTTCATTTTGGTATTTCGAATTGGTTCACTGTAAATGTCGGTTCACTCTTCAAATCGTTGCCACAAAATAACGCATTGAGGCTTGTGTTATATTTAAAGAAATTAAATAATGAAGAATCTGCATACATATATGTGTGTTTCTCGCATTGTGATAAAGCAACGGTACCTAGAGCCATCAAATTTTGAATAACGTAATCCACAGAATTTGGGCATCTAGAAGCCCTAATTTGCAATTTGAAATTTGTTTTATTATCGATTTCATATTTTGTAAGACTTCAACGAATTTTTTTGATTAAGAAACTCAACAATTTCAAAGCGAGCAGTGGCAACACTGTGCGAAAAATAAAACGTATTTATCTCCAGCGCGTGAGACTGTATTGAAAATTCTAAACGTATACTCATTTTAAAATTGTTTTCTGATATTACTATTGAATTGAATTTTATGGTTCAATTGCGAAGAATATAAAATTTAACAAAACACATGAAGCGTTAAAAAAGTCCCCTTGGGTGAAATGTAAAATCTGAAAGCTTTCAGATATTTTTTTTAATTCTTGTATTCTTTTATTTAGACCTGTTTTTACGAACACCTAAGACTACATGATGTATACCTTTAACTTCAAGGGCAATGATTCTCAACCTCTGGGGCGCCCCTCCGAGGGGCGCGAGCACACTAGGGGGGGCGAGAATATCCAAGAGAAAATATTATTTAGGAAAATTGATTAACTGACTGAAAGGAAAGCACACATACACATAGAAAACAAAATACATTTCGACATATTTAATAATTAACTTATTAAAGTAAAACTTACTATTAAAGCAAAACAACTTACTTAATCAAAACATACCAAATTAAAAACAAATTTAATAATTATTAGTGACTTTCTTGGTCCTGTCTTGCAGACCAAAGTTTTTCGAAGGAAGGCTCCATATTAAAAATAGCCACTTTCAGTTCCGTTTCTATATTTAGCCGAGATCTTTATTTTGTCTTCAAAGAAGCCATAGCAGAAAATACAGTTTCACAAAGGTAGGATGTTGAAAATGGTAATAGAATGCGAAATGCCCTTGTTTTTAATGCGGAAAAATAATCCTCTACTCCTGACCAAAATTTAAATAGTGATTTATTACTAAATTGTCTTTTGGTTTCGCCACTTGTCGTGAAGTTTACGAATTTTTCTTCCTCATCAATTGAGAGTTCTTCGGGAGTCTCATGAAATGGATCCCTCTAATTCTCTGGATTTGTTAACGTACTCAATATGAAGCGTTTCAAAATGTCGTTGATTAGGTTTCATGCTGTCTGCGTCGAACATTTTTGAGCAAATTTTACACAGGGGCCTTTCTTCTTCATTTACTTCAGTACTGGTAAACCCCAAATTAAGTATTCTTGAGAATATTTTCTTGATTTTATTTTCGGAACGACTCTCGTCTGTGTACTTGTTGATGCTTGACTATCGTCTAATGCTCATTTACGCCCGCTTAAAAAATTATCCATGAGTCTGCATAAATCTGCTGTCGTGAATATTTAATATAGTGAAATGCAATTAACACGAAAACAGATGATAGATTCGATAGCGATCGACTCGAATGAGAATCGAAACTTGCGTTATCGAACATTTTCCTTCTTCCTATGAGAAAACATTTGCTCTGCGCATGCTCGAAATGACTTCCACAAACCATATACTTATTTTTTATCCTTTCTTTAGTTATGCTTCTGTTTTCTTTCTTTTATTATTCCGAAAAAAGTATTCCCAGTTTCTAAATTTAGCTCACCCCGTCTAGGTGTTAACTTTCATTACAGAATTTTTGTACTTTCATATTCTTTTAATGTTGTCACTCTGTTTGGCTTTCATTTCAAATATAATATTTAAATTTTTCCCACTTCCATTCGCTTCATCTGTTCACCTCCCTGTTGGCAAAATGCCAGATGTGGCTCGCTTTTACTCTTGTTTTGGCAGTTAGTTAAATACTCAATATGTATTATCCTTGTATGCATTTTATTTTATGCGGGAGGGGGCTGCTATGAAAATTATGATTGAAAACTGGGCCGCGAATAATGAAAGGTTGAGAAACGCTGTTCTGGGGAGTTAATTCGTAAACAAGTATGCCTATTGTAACTGTTTATTATATAACCGTTTCATGTGCAAAATGAAATCTGCATACCGAAATCATAGAGCAATTTTTTATTATTTCTTTTACTTTTTAATTCTGTAATTTTTTAAAAACATTTATGCCTTTAATCGCGGATGTTTCGAATGATTAGAGTGTAATCTGAAGCTTTCAAATGGCCTTTTAACTCTTCTGGAACGGCAAATAAGGACGTTGTTATTCAGGAGTGCAAAAAATTGCTTACTGGAGAAATCAAGTAAGAAATTGTTAAATAACAATGATTTCGTGTTTCGGACCATGCAGTTCAGTATAGAGTCAACCGCAGTAGCGATTTAACTGACGGAAAATATATCTCGAATCCTAAGTTGGCAACAAAAATCTTAAGTGTTTTCCAACTGGAGCAAAGGAAATCAATCATTAATGAAATGGAGAGGTTGCTGCTATTTTGGATTAAAGAAGAATAAATGAAATCAAATTCAATAGCTCAGAAACTAATTTGTGTGCAAAGCTAGGATCATCTAAGAAGAGACTATAAGATCCTTTCTAAAATTAAAATTTTGATATCTAGAACAAGCAGAAGAGATCAAAGCCTATGATATTGGCTTCAAAGATTAAAAAAAATAATTTTAAGTGTCTTAAGTGTTAGGCGTCTTAAGTAATCTGATCATTTGATTACACTCTCAAGTTATTTGTCACTGGAATAAAGGAAATCAGTCAGCAATGAAATGGAGAGGTTGCTGTTACTTAATATCAATAAAGAACACAGGCAATTAGATCCAATAGCGGGAAAACTAACTTGTGCTGGAACTAGGATTATCCCTGAAGAGATTGAAAGATTATTCTAAAATGAAATTTTTGAAGCCTAGAACAAGCAGAAGAAGCGATCAAAGCCAGAAGGGGATTCAAAGATTCAGAAAATGTAGTCTTATTCACAATAATATAAAGTATGATGAAGATTTCTGTTACAAGGAATGAGCTCTGAAATTTGAACATAGAATTTTAGAAATTTATAAGGTATTTTTTCCCTCCTTCCACATGCCTTCGTGGTGTAACTGGAAGCCTGATCTAAGCGTACTCAGGAAGCACAGATTACGAATCCCGAGATGTCACTGCACATTTTTCATATTCCTTCACAAATATAACTAACGATGCTACAAATTTATTCAATGTTGAAAGAATGATGAAATTCCTTTCTTTCCTTTAGCAGAAATAATTATCATTAAAATATACAATCATTTTGATTTATTTTGTAAGAAAGACTAGGAACTAAAAGATTTTGCAAATTCACGGATATTAAGTGTAAGGCGATATTGCCAAGAAAAATCAATTACCTACTCAGAAAAGGATTTTTTTTTATTTCAGGAATGCTAATAGCTTGCTGCAGACTAATCGGAGTTGCTCTAGAATATATGTTCAATGAATTATGAATCTTACTTGTTTCAGACTTCAAATTAAAAGAAACTGCCTCAAACTAAAAAAAAATAAATAAATAAATAAATAAAACTACAAGGTTATGGCTTTCAAGTGCATGTTCACGGCAAGATAGAGTACAGAAAATAGGAAATGGGAACAGTAAGAAAAAGTTTAAAATAAAAAAGAATTTTAGAAAAACACCAACTGACAAAATATAGTAGGATAAATAACTTTTTAAAAGATGTTGAAAAGGACAGTGAAGGATAAGTATTAATGATAGGACAGCATTTCTATCTTTAGGCTTTTACATGACTGGTATTTTTTTCTTTTTTTTCAACATGAATAATAAAATGTTAATACATTAACCAATAAAATTTTCTTTCATAATGCCACCACATATACTTTCAGTGTAATGTCAGTTTTGAAGGAGAAAAATAAAATATTTAAGAAGCTTAGATTTATAGCATTTTGCTTATAAAATGTCGCTCAACGTGGGACCTGAATGATTTACCCGATTGCGAACAACCAGTGTTTAAGACTAAAAGATTGAAAATTCTCTATCTATTTATTCCTCAGAAAGAGTTACAGAAACTTCCAATTCAGTTTACGTTTTGAAGAATGATGAACTCTTTAATGAACCTTCGAAGTGTCGAAAGTAAACATCTAAATACAAAACAACATACTCAACTACGTTTACTGCAAGAATTCAAGAGTTGCTTTGAACAAGTGGAGACTTGACCCACTTGGTTTAAAGCAACTCTTGAACCTTGAATATCGTATTAATACTGGAAACAGTCCACAAGTTGCAGAACATCCTTATAGAATGAGTCAAAAAAGAGAATTGTGAAAAAAGTATTAGGTTTTCTCCTGACTAAGGATGTAACTGCAGAATGCGAATCTTCATATGCCAGACCTCTTGTATTGGTGCCTACCAAACGGTAGTACAAGACTTTGCGTCGACTATCGCAAAATAAATGCCACTACTATTACAGACGCGTACCCTTTACCATGCATGGATGATCTTCTCACACAAGTGAAATCCAGGCCTAACAGTGAAATGAAGAAATGATGCTCGAAAGAAATAGAATCAACCTAATTCTACGAAATAAAATGAATCAGTGAAATTTTGAATACTCATCCTGATTCTGTGCAGTTAAGTGAGTCATTCCAATTCAGTGAAATCCAAATGGAATCACCCTCATTATATGCAGTTTTAAAGGAATTATCCCCGTTCAATGTAGGTTTCAAGAATCACAAGCGACGTTTGAATAGAATTTTCGCTATTCTGTGCAGTTTGGCGAAGAGTTAAGAAAAACGATTGATTTTACCAACTGCACTATCGAAAAATCAACAACGGTAAGTTCGTGGCTGATATAACCCCCATATGCCAGACGATTTGCTCGTTTAGCAACAGAGCTTAATGAACACGTCAAACGGGAGCAAGTTTAGAGAAAAACATATCATGATCATCAACGACAAAATGTTTCCTACAAAAAACCAAGTGAAAAGATGGGTGACGCTACATTCTATTAAATTTTAAATAAAATGAATTTTATAAAACAGTAACTTATAGAAGAAAAAACAATGTTTTAAAAGATATTGAAGAAGACAGACAGCGATGGGTCAGAAGTTCTGGCCTTAGGCTTTTATATGGTTGGTATTCTTTCCTTTTATCGCATGAATAATAAAATATGAATGCATTTAGCAATAACGTTTTCTATCACAATACCAGACTACATATCTTCAGTGTTTTATTAGTTTTAAAGGAGAAGAATAAAATATTTAAGAAGCTAACAGCGTTTAGAAATGTGGCATTTTGTTTATAAAGTTTACATTTCATTATAGAAACAAACTTAAAAAATAACATATTTAAGAATTGAAATTTATGAACCAATAAAAAAGGATATAATGTTTTTAGAGAAACTTTTTCCCTCTGAAAGTTTTAAGTAACATAGAATAAGTGATTAACACTTTCTTTCTCACCTATAGTTTCAACCGTATTTTACTTTTAAAGAAAGGGTAATCGTAAACAAATATAACGAAGAGGCAACTTGAATTTCTATCTAAATTTGGAAGCATGGATCGAAAGCTTAATACTGTACATATTACGTATAATTTTAAAAATAACCTTTCCTTGCTGGCATTTAAGCAAAACCTTAAATTAACACAAAGCTTCCTTAAATTTAAGTCGCAGTTTAGGAAAACGCTAGGTTTCTGATGACACTTTAAGCAAACTAAAAACAAGTGGAAATACAGAAAAGAATGAGAAAAAATAGTAAATAAATAATGAGTAATGAAGAAAAGATCAAATCTCAAAGTTATTAAAAAGGGACCGATGAAAGGCTACATTCAAATAAAACAATGGGAGAGTTCTAAAAGAAGCGTTAATGACAATTTAAACAAAATGTAAAGAAAAGTAAACGCTAAAATAAGCATTTGCAAAAGGACCAAATTACAAATTGTAAATAATAATCCATAAATAAACTGTTAACAATGTACTTCAAAAACGTGTGAAAGCAAAAATGTCGAAAGAATGTTTAATTATAAAATAACAAACAAAAAAAAAGATGAAAAGAGAAAACTAAAATTCATAAATTTTCTGGAATGAAACTATCCAGAAATGAACTGCAATGGAGCAGTGAAGAGGTAAAATGGCTATCTAAAAGCACAATAATAAAATACAGCAAAACAGTTAGTAAACTATGAAACAAACAGAAAAAGCGGAATTTTTAAGATTACCGAATACCGCAATGAAATCCAAGGAAGAAACATAAGGAAAAAAAGCCTAAATTTTGAGTTTTTGTCTAGTTATATAATTGACTGTTGCTTGTGTCTTCCAAAGCAGAAAGATTATATATGAAAGGTGCGGTCATAAAGTAACCAGGCAACTTAAAAGACAAATCTATATATACATATATATAAAAAAGAATATAGTAAAGTTAAATTAAATTTAAATAATTCTCTTGCGCCATTGCTGCAAGGAATGAAATTTGAATTTAACAAAATTTCTATTCGTAAAAAGCAATTTAAAGTAAAAAGTTAATTAAAAAATTAGTTTAAAAGAAATTATAAATAATTTATATTGCTGCGAACTAATCTACAATATCATTTAAATTCTGAGAACATAAGTAATTAATTGCAAGTATCAAAATCTATTAACAAATATAAAATTCTAATAATTTTTTTAAAATCCTAAAAATTATAAAAATGCATAAGTGAATAATTGTTGAGCTGGCAGAAAACAGACTTATCAAGAGGAAGTTGCCCTCAAACCTAACGCTTCAATTATTCAATTCGTGTTTCATCATTCATATAGGCAAGTGTAAAATTAAAAACCAAAAAGTAAAACCAAATGATGTGATTACCAAAAGTAATTCAAACGAGTAGAATTTTTAGAAAAGAACAAATTAAAGTTAATATAAAACAATACTTTTAGAAAACCAATTTTTTTTTAGAAAACCAATTTAATTTAGAAACTCTTGCCCACAAAAAACTTCCCCGAGACGAATATGCATATAAACAAAAAAGAATCAGATAGTATTAACTTACAAAAAATAAACTAGAAACTAAATTAAATAATACTAAAATAATATAATAAAGGCGAGTAAAAAGTAAGTTTTAAATTAAATTAATTAATTTACCATTATTTCTATTTGGAGTGTGGACAAAGAGCAGCAAGTCAAACTAAGTGATGTAAAGTAGTGTGTTTCTTCTTTTTATAAAAGAGAGCGCTAGTAAAAGGTAAAGTTGAGTGGTAAGCTGCTGTATGTAAGAATCATTTAAAAACTATTTAAAAAAAACTATTCTGCAAAATATATGTAATGTAAAAAGTGTGTTCAGTAGTTAAAAATTATTTAAAATCTAACAGTGTATTGTAAAAATGTGAAAAAATTGTGAAAAAGCAAACTGTTGTAATGTGAAAAATGGTTGCAAATTACTAAGGATTGTAAAAAATTTTTTAAGGACTGTAAAAATTTGTTTAGTAAATTTAATTTATGAAGTATTTTTGAATTTTAATTTAGAAAAACTTTAAAAAATTTTTTAATGAAAGTAAAAAGTGTTGCAATATTTAATAATATTAAAACGGAATTTAAGAGGTGTAATAAAACTTATTAAATAGTGGCCAAAAAGTTAAAGAAAAAGATTAAAATTTTCACTCAATTCGGGCTATAATTGAGACTTTTGAAAAGAGTTGGCCCTTTATTAGTAAAAGGAAAGAATCCAGTATTAAATATACATTTTTACAAAATATTTACAAGAAATATTTACAAGATAATCTCTTAACTCTTCAAAATCCTCCATTACCCTCCAGTTAAGGTTTAAGGTAATGTTATCATACTGTAAAGAGTCAATAAATTATAAAGAAAAGTTAATGCCTGCCTTTTCAATATATAAATTAAATAATTGTGTTGGGACTTGGTTATTAACCTGAATATCAATTAGTTTTATTATTTCATCTTTTAAATCTTCTATTTCAGTACAAATGTTTTTTATTCTGATTATTTGCCAATAAAAAGTGTTACCTATTACTTTTCTAGAGATATTAGAGTTCCAATTAATTAGTTTAAAAGTATTAAATTTGAATTTTCTCCTTTATCATATAATTTAATTTTACTGTGTTGAATTATAAGTAGGTCAAGGTATTCAACAGTATCTTGATTAGTATTAGTTTTATTAAGTGTTAAACTATTTGGGTAAATTTTGAATTGTTCTAAAGCAGAATTATTATTGAAAGTTATAATATCATCAATGTATCTAAATGTATTCTCAAATAACTTTAATTCATTCTTATTCAAACAAAGTTGGAATTTATATTCATAAGCAAAAAGGAATAAGTTACATATTTGCGTAGAACTGTTGGCTCCCATTGGTATTCCTCTAATCTGCTGAAAGATCTTATTATTGAATTTAATGTAGTTATTAAATAATGCACAATTCAGGTAAGTTTTCCATCTATCAATTCAAAGAATGTTAAGCATATCACGAAAAAGTTGTGGGAATTGCATTAAACAAGTAAAAATTTCTTCTAATGGCAGAGAAGTATAAAGGTTCTCAAAGTCATAGCAGTTAATGTTCTCAATTTCTAAAATTTTAAATATGTTGAGAACGGGAGTATTATTATAAATAATCCAACTATAGTTGTGTTCTTTGTTAACTAGTTGATGAACTAAAATACAGACTTTTTTAAGTAAAATTGCAAATATGTAATCTATATTCTTTTTATAATTATTTCTACCATTTGCAATAAATCTTAATTTGAGTGGTGATTTATGGAATTTAGGAAGAGCACCTAGATTTGCTAATCTATTGTAGTTAGATGGTTGTGAAATTTGAAGTTTTTTATGAATTGCTTTAAGCTTCTTTGCAATGACATTTTCTTGTGAATTGGTTAGTTTGTAAGTAATTCCATTATTCAGTTTAGTACTAATTAGTGAGACATAAAAAAATTTTCAAATAATGTTAAAATTATTACTGACTTTGTCAATTTTTGTAATAATGAATTTTTGTTTCAAATCTTGTAAAAGAGGATTGACAAAATTCCATGGTAAATTGCTGTTAAATTCGATGCTTCGAATTATTTGCTTCAATTCTTCTAAAACTTCGTGTTTCCATGCCATAAAGGCAGAATTTGGAATATTTAATTTGTAACTAGTTTTAACTAAGAACTCGTTAAGATTTTTTTCGAAACTTTTAAAACGGCGATTTTTGCCGATTTTCAAGACTGGTCTAAATTTGGTGCCTTTTTCCATTAAATTTCTTAAAAGCTGTTTTTTACTATTGTCACATTGCCAGTAACAATATGTTTATGAAATTCGTCTACGTAGTCTTTGTATTGAAGCTCTTTGCAGTATCATTGGGCTGCAGAATCTAGATCATGGTGGTTAATGAACAATTTGCTAAGAGGTTTTTGATACTTAAAAGCTGGTGAGATTTGTACTTTAGTAACTGGAAATTGTTGTTGACATTTTCTGAAAATTTTGCTGAACTGAATATCGTCATAGTTCGGATGTAGGAAGTTGATTTTGCAGTAAATTGTATTGCACTTGTTACTGGTAGAGAATTTCAAATTGCAAAAATCTATTACTAGGTCTCTGATTATATTGTGTCCGGTGAAATGCTGTTTAATAAATTTAATAAGAAACATTAAGAATTTGTGCTTACAAGTATGCAACCAAGCGATGATATTTTGGGTGAAATTTTCTGTAAGAAAGTAATTATTAATGCTATCGTTTAGCCTTAATGTATCTATTGTCGAAAAAAAATTATTTTTCTGTTTATTACTTCCTATGGTTCCTCGTGAAGTTTTTTTACCAAACAATTTAAAATGGCAGTAAGTTGGAATTACAGAATTTAATTTGATGTGTTGGTTGAATGTATTTAGTCCATATGGGTAAAGTGTTTTGAATTTAAGCATGTATTGTGACTTTTGAAATAATCTTTCTTTGTATTCAGGCACAATGTCCAAAATTTGAATACTAATTTTGCTAAAATCATGTATTTGAAAATGTTCTAATTCTGCTGTATTAGGCGAGTCAAATTAGAGGAAGCGAATTTTTTAATATGTACTCTATGGTTGTTAATTCTATTATTAAGACTATTTTTGGTTTGTCCTACGTATTTAAAGTTGCAAGTGTTACAAGAGATAAGATAAATGCAATTAAAAGTTTTTTAAAAGGGGAGTTGTTTTGTGGCTGTGATATTAATAGGCATAGTACTAACTTTACAAGTAAGTCATTTGCTAGAATGACATTTATGGAAATTTATGTGATTGAGACGATCCATTATTAAAGTAAAGAGGGAGCTAACCTACAATACAGTGAATTTTTAAAGTAAAAATTCTTAACTCAATTTTTGAACAGGAAAATTTTAAAAAACTCGGGATTTAAATGGTATTGTTAATTTAATTCACTAAAATTTAAAAAAAACTAATTGTATAAACATCAGTAAAAAATGAAAAACAAAAGTAAACCAAACTATTTGAACTTGAAAGTTTCATTTAGAAAAACAATTTTAAGAGAAACAAACTAGGTAATTAGCGCTAATAGCTGCTAAGTACAAACAATATTGTTTCAAAAGAATATAGTAAAGTTAAATTAAATTTAAATAATTCTCTTGCGCCATTGCTGCAAGGAATGAAATTTGAATTATATACATATATAAAGAAGAATGTCTGTTTGTACGTTTGTTTGTTTGCTCACGATACACTCAGTCACTGCTATAGCTATTGACACCACCAAACTTTCTGCAATTATTGTCTGGGTCCTGTGAAAGGTCGACGTTCACTTTTCTTGAACAAAATTCAATATACATATATTTTACGCGAATTTAACAAACTTCTGATTAAAAACTCAGCGATCAGAAAGCTTCGTATTGCCATTCTGCAAAAGCGTAAGGATGTTTCAGATTTAATCAGAATACTCGGAGATATAAATAAATTGCGTTGGCACGCGGGAAAACGCAATTATATTAATTTGTCCGGAATTTAATAAAACACTCTGCTAATATATTCCACTGCCCAAATTAAAATATTTCAAATAGTGTTATCATTCAGCAAAGCGAAAATAATAAGCACGCATCAACACGCGTGTCATTACATCACACGCATTTTCTTTGCTTTTGAAAGTGAATTTGTAATAGTCGTCACAAAGCGTTACTTTTGCTTTGAAATGAATTATGTCACTAGAACGAAAATCGGTTGCACTTTAAGCACGAAAACTGTGTGTTTCAGAGAGCGGAACCGACTGAGAGACAGACAATAGATTGAGAGTTGCTGAGACAACAAAATAGACAATAATTAAAGAAGGATTGCAGCGGAATAGTTTTCTCTGTTGTCAGATACTAAACATTACTCTCAGTCTAACTTAACGGCATCTAGTACTTCAACTAGTTATAAAATAAAAAAGGATGAAAGAATAAATGTTTGTTTAGAAAGTGTTGTAAGATCTAGTCATTTTAGCTATCACGAAATGTAACTAGATCTACCTGAGTGTTGATTATTGCGCACAGGCTTGAAGATGAACGCAACCAAGAGAAACATGTAAAAGACCCTTTTACTTAACACAAATATAATTTGCAGACAGCACGGACCCAAGAGCTTACAATCACCGACCACGTGCGGTGAGAACTTGAAAGAAAATATAACACTAAATTTAAAGGTAAAGATTAATGCCAGACTACACAATCCGATTTCAGCTGCTAACAAGTTGACTCAGAAACCTACACCAACAGAATAATAACCTGGCAGCAAGCATGCGTAGTCGATATTAAAATTAACAGGCTGGAAGAAAATAGTAGCGTGCGCTCACATTAACGAAATCACGCTCTGACTAAACATTTCGCTCCAACTGTTTAAATACTCTCGTTCACCCTAACTCATTTACATCCTGGCGAGGAAACTCAACGGAAATAAGAGAAATCAGGAAAGTCTCACAAATAAAAACAACTATTAGTAAAAGTAAATAAAAACTTATAGACTGATATCTCTTGTTAAAGCTAGTTTAAACTGCTTATTTTGCCGTTTGCACATCAAAACGCCGGAATCATTTTCATTTACTGGGAAGATATTGTAACAAAAAAAATTACTTCGAGATGGAACAAAGCTATAACATTAATTTTTTTTTTATAAATTAGATAAATCTAATACCTAAACGTTAAAGATGATTCGAACAATGTATGATGATGCATCGTTACAAGAATGCAAGTCTATGTGAGCTAAAATTTCTTTAATGTGGGTGCGATAGCATTGAAGAACCAAACGTAAGGTGCCCTTCAGCTTTAAAGAATGAAAAACTGGGGAGTAAATTCGTTTTTTGGTAAGAATTTTTTACGTTTGTTTGTTAAGAATTCCAGCTGCATTTCTTCCTTTCAAACGATAACAACACAAATATGCCAGCTATAGGATATGTTGTCAGACACTCTTAATGAATATGCTGATTACAAATGGAGTTCAAAGAAACTTCTCTCGCTAACAAATACTTTCAGAAATGGAAATTTATTTAGCACTGAAATATATTCGACTTCCTAAGTAATTATATTTCGTTCAAAAATATACAAATCATAACTTAATTACTTCTGAATTTCACTGGGAATGAAAATAACAAAGAACCATATGCTTTCAATTAAATCAAATATATAAGCACCCGCTGCCAAAAAGAAGGTAATTAATTGACTAGATTACAGTGACAAATAGAGAATGTAATCTTGCTGAATCATACAGTTAATTCGCTGCTCGTTTGAAATGAAAATAAAGTTTTTTGAACTTATATGCGGTTTACAAGTGCTAGGTGATATCTTCTCGAATGTAATGATTTTGGAATATGTTGTGTATGTTCCAGTGTAGTTGAAAATGTTATAAACATCTCTCCCTATTCTATATTTTTGAAGAAGCCTATGTTAAACGAATAGTAGAGTGTGCAAACATCTAACATGATGACTCTCTGGGCTGAAATTCGTTCTTGGAACCTGGACCAACTGAAGTTGAATCTGAGGCTGATGTCTGCGCCGTCTTGTGTTAAAGATAGGGCGATACGCTTTTACATAAGTCTAACGGATCTTCTGACAAAAAGTCTTTTCGCACTAAATCTTGAAGAAACAATAAATCTTGAAACTAAAGGATAAAAGGATGTCAAAGTATTCCTGAGTGTCATGTGGTTGTAGGAGTTGTAGAGAAATATGATGTCATAGAGCGATAGCAGCGCCCCCACCTGAAGTAGAAAAAATTAATTAGATGTTAGACGCTAGACGAAAAAGGCGTAGTGCCTTATCCTTTGTTTTGTAAAATTTCGTAAGATGATTTATTCACTGTTTAACTGTATATAGTGTAAATAAATATTTAAATTAACGTTTCTTCGCATCAGTGATAGATATATAGATTTCTTCATAGACAGATTTTAGAAAGGATTTAACTTCGAATTGAAATTAGCCTATTGCGAAATTTAGCCTTTTCGTCACAATGGTGCATCTAGGCCTGAAATTAATCGTTGGGTAATTTGAAAATTCGTGTTTTCTAATTTTGGATTAGCACTTTAGAAGTGTGCGAAGACTGCCAAGGTAAGCCTGCACTTTCTATTATTAGTATAATGGAAGATCTCATTGCTAAACTGAAATCGAAACGAAAGGTATTCAGGACCGCAGTGTCCAAGATATTAAAGAAAATTGAGACTGAATTAAATAAAGATGATATTAGTATAAACGTTAATGTATTAGAAGAAAATTTAGATCAATTAAACGAAAAATCAAAAGTTTTGAAAGATTTAGACTGTCAAATAGAACGAGATTTAAAACTCGAAACGGAGGAATTTGAACCCGAAATCACAACGGTTCTAGAATACGGTGAGAAAGTTCAACTATGGCAATTTAGAGGAAAGAAAAAACTGAAGGAATTGAATAAGCTCGAAAATTCGGAGAATGAAAATCGGAACATTTCTAATGAAACCACTACAGATTCGAAAAACGAAAATAATACATTTACTCGTCTTCCTAAATTGATCATTTCTAAATTTTATGGTAATCCTTCAGATTGGTTACAATTTATAGGTCAGTTCGAAAATGCGATTGACAAAAATCCGAATTTATCAAAAATAGAAAAATTAATTTATTTGAAAAGCTTTCTTGGTGGCTCAGCCGCCAAAGCTATTTCTGGTTTCGCTCTTATCGAAAATAATTACGAAGCTGCTCTTGAACTGTTACGTTCCAGATTTGGGCAAACGAACATCTTAATTAATTCGCATCTAGGACAACTATTAACCCGGGTTTGATCGCGCTGGGTGTCTCACACCCAGTGACTCCTTTTTTGCACTTTTTTTTTCCAACCTTTTTTCAAAAATGGACGAGTCTTCGTGTAGCTGCCTCAAAGGTCATAACCTTGGAAGGGGAGAATCGGCAAAAGAATTCTAAAAATAGATCTACTTAAATCGCAGGGCTTGGGTGTCTCACACCCAGAGCGAGCATTTCTGTAACTCTTCTCAGTACAGGCAGAGGTATCTAAACCGTTCTTTCGTTATGGCGCGTTACCGCACTTATGACGAAGAAATGCCGTATTTGAAAACTTTACTGGATACTGTTTCTTCTGATGAAGAAAATATAGAGGAAGATAATGATTTTTCAGGTAATGAAGAGCCAGATGATGAAGAATATTGTAGTGATCATGATTCTTCAACAGAAATTGATTCTGATTCTGAAAACGATGTTTCAGATTCAAGTGCAGATGATTATTTTATCGGAAGAGATAGCATAACGAAGTGGAATAAAAAGAAATTCAAAGCTAATGTTAGAATTTCTGCGAAAAATATAATATCAAAACTCCCAGGAAATACACCCGTTTCAAAGAATGTAACTTCTCCTGTGGATGCTTGGAACCTCCTTATATCTTCTGATATGATAAAGAAGTTAGTGCATTGGACTAACAGTTTTATAGAATCGA